>JARHVA010011117.1:0-91368 GCA_037957365.1 Torreya grandis
CCTTATTCATTTTATTATTATTCTCTTTCTCCTTCTTCTCCTCCTCATTATTCTTATTATTATTATCCTCCTCATCCTCATTATTCTTATTTTTTTCATATTCATTTCCTAGAATGATTTTCCAAAATTCCACACATGTGGTGATATGTTGATGGCCCATTTTGAGGATTAAAAGATAAAAATTATGGAATTTCCATCCATTTTACCATCTAAGAAAGGCATATTCCCTCTATATCTTACCATGTTGGTCTAATATTTCAATGTTTCTTCCACAATTATTTGTTTTTATCTTGGGGAAATAGTTTTCCTATGAGATGGATTCACTCCCTAAAAATAATTTTCTATTAGTTTCTACTACTTGCTCTTATTTTTTATTTTTTCCATGTAATGGATTCACTAACTTTCCTTAATTTTATTACTTGCATATATTTTAATTAAGTGGTGAGGGCCTCATTACAAACCCCCCCACAACACACACATTTAATGTGTGTGTGTGTGTGTGTGTGTGTGTATTTATACATATACATATATACATATAAATAGATAGATAGATATACACATACATACATACGTATATATAGATACACACACACATATCTGCATATATGTGTGTGTGTGTGTATATATATACACACACACACACACACATATGTATGTATATCCATCCATATATACATACACATATACATATACATATATGTAGATGTGTGTGTGTGGGGGGGGGGGGAATCTAAGTCACATAACATGAAATATATTCATAAACACTATTATTAATCTAATAAAACCTAAAATAATAAATCAAACATAATTGTATAATTATTATTTTTTGTTATAATAAATGAAAAATGGGGTTTAAGAGAAAATTCATTTTTGTGAAGATTTGAAAATAATTATCATAAATAGATAATTTATAACAAGTCCAAACAATAAATCAAATCAAAACCATAAAATTGCCATAAACAAATACTACTACTGAAAGCCATCAAAATGCTCCTAAAAGAGTAGATTTGTTCCCAAAATTATGAAATGATAGCTAAGAAATAGTAGATATGTATAAATTAGCTTTAAAAATTTATTGGTTGGGTCTATGTCGATGAAAACCTCACTTGTTTTCTTATAATTTTGTGCATAACTCTTACAAACTTATCTTCTTCTGATAAACCCTAATATGTAATATAAACCTATAAATGGATAAGTAAAGTGGTTTTTTGGGGCCTATGTTTAGGATTATAAAAAAATTAAGAATAGGCTCCTATTAATCCACTCAACATATAATTTTTTTAAGATCCTTTCTAAAACATATTAGAACTATATTCCAAATATGCAAAAATCAAATTAAAAAATGATTATTTATATTATAAGAGTACATATTTGCATTAAAAATATTTTTGGTCTCTTTGAGAGGGAAACCTCCCTTAATAAATATCAATTCAATATAATTATTGGATGTTGTTTCACTAGATTGGAATCTTATTTATACTAAATCTTCACTAACTAACCTCTATTTCTCATGAATGTGGATTTATTACAATGGGATCAAGAGATGTCTTTCAAATCATGTGCATCTTTCACCTTCTATTAAATCTAAAAATTACAAGAAAATGGTTAGAACAAATTGTCCTAACATGTCCTACCCCTTAAAATATTTTCCCTTAAAGTTGAAGGTGAGGAAACTATTATCGAAGATTAAGAAGAGGTTCCCAAGTAACATCTTTAACTACATCCCCTGCCATTATACTAGAGCTTTTATGATGACCCAATTATTGAGTTGACAAGAGAACCTTTATAGGATAGCCTCAGGATCTAGAATGAGATATCCTTCAACATCATGATATAAAATCACTATCTAGGTGGTGATATTTTGGATGAGGACCTTATTTAAGTAGGAGACATGAAAACCTAGATGTATTTATGATGAAGATGGAAGTTCCAACTTGTAGTCAATGGGGATGATCTACTGGAGAAATTTATACAACCATTGAATTTAGGAGATAATTTTAGTGGCCTTTCATATTGATATAGGATTTATTATAAGGTTTTAGGTGAATGAAAACCATATCTCTAGGTTGAAAGGCTCAGTTTGAGTGGTGTTGGTATACCTACTACTTCATTTAATTTTGAGCCATGTGGACATTATCCTTGAGGAGGTGAATGATGTTTTATCATGTGATGAGGTTAGTATCAACTTTCTACATCTAATAATTGACTCATAGATATGAGAAAAGAGAAAGTGGTTTCTTACCATAGATTATTTCATATTGGGTTATCTTAGTGGTGGTGTGGTAGGACATTTTGTACCACCATTTTTCAAGTCATAACCTTTTACCAATTGATGTTTTTGCTTCAATTCAAAATTAAGGAGATAATTTTATAAAATTTTGTTGACAATTTTTGTCTATCCATTAATCTATGGATGATATCTTGAAATCATTTTTTAGATGAGTACAAAGATGCTTGAATAATTCTTGTCATAAATGACTCGTGAAAACTGAGTCACAATTCGATACAATGGAAGGTGGAATGTCATGAAGCCAGAAGATTTGATCAAAAAATGTTTGGGCTATTGTGTTAGTAGTGTAAGTATGGGCTAGAGCACATAAGTGATCATATTTATAAATTCAATCTACCACCATGATAATGACATATTTATCTCCTAATTTTGATAATCCTTCAATCAAATCCATAGATATGTCAATCCAAATACTTTATGGAATGGTTAGTGGTTGGAGTAAACTAAATGATACCATAATTTTCCCTTCATGACATTGACACTTATCATATTCCAAGAAAATTTCCTTGATATCTTGAATTATTCTAGACCAAAAGTTATAATGAACTCACTCACAAGTTTTTAGAAACCCTAAATGACCCATAGAATAGTAGGCATGCAACTCATGTAAGATATGTTGTTTGAACCTAGATATAGTGATCAATATAATGTGGCGTTTATGTCACAATATTTGGCCATCCTTAAGTATTATGGGAATTAGTAATGGGATCAATAGATAATTGATTAATGAGTTTTTGTGTGGGGTTTTTGGGATGCCACGCTCATATTGAATATCATGTAACCACTATGAAATGGGAAACAATATAGCACATACTCATGCGTATACTTTAAATTAGTGAGAAAGTACATCATCCACAAAGTTTTAATTTAAATTTTTGTATGTGATCTCATAGTCATACCCATTATTTTAGAGACCCATTTCTACTAATATGAGGAAGAGAACATTTATCCAAAAAATATTTGATACCTAAATGGTTAGTTTTTATATAAAAGTGTCAACCCAAATTAGGGATGCCATTTATTTAATTCCTAGAGGATAGCCATAATCTCAAAATAATATGTGGACCATGAAAAATTATGCCTAATGAGGGCCTTACTGGTGAAGGTAATGGAGTGTTCTTCTTAAATGATCACAACACCATGTCTCATGAGAAAGACATCACTTTAAATACAAATGGTTTAGATAAATTAGGTATGGCCAATATTGGTGTAGTGTATGTTGCTTGCTTTAGGTGATGAAATGATTACACTGATGTTTTCAACCATATTAAGGATTATTTCTTGAGCATAATTTTTAATGGGGTGGTAATTTGGCCTTAATATTTTACAATTTATTGATAGTGCCCCATCAGGATAAAAAATCCATGTAAACTTTTGAGTGTCTTGGGTTAAGGATAATTTTTCATAGCCTTAATTTTAGTAGGGTTTACATGAACACTAGTTTGTAATATAAAATGTTATAGGTAATCAACCTCTTATTACCAAAAATAACATTTGGAGTGCTTTACACATAATTGGTTCTCTGAAAGAAGTTGGAAGGTATTGTTGAGGTGTCTAAGGTGATCACCCCAAGTTTTATTATAAATGAGAATTTCATCAAAGAAGACCATAATGAACTTATATAAAATGGGACTAAATATTTTGTTCATTAATCCTTTTTAATGTGGAAGGGACATTGGTAAACCTGAATAACATGACCAATAACTTGTAGTGAACATCATATGTGCAAAAAGGAATTTTGTGGAATATATACATCATGAATGTGTACTTGGTGATAGCCAGATAACATATCCAACTTGGAAAAAAATGGCACCATGGATTTCATCCAAAATATCATCAATTACTATAATTAAAAATTTGTCCTTAATGGTCAGCTTTTTTAGTTCTAAGAACAAACAATACCGGGGAGGAGTATGTGCCAGTGTTGGGCCAAACAATCTTCACTCTTAGGAGGTCTGGAACCATATTTTCAATCTATAATTTTTAGATAAAGTGGTAGAGGTATGGATAAATTTTTAGTGGTGCACAACCTAAGAGGATTTGAATGCGATGGTCTTTAGGTTGCAAGGCATAAGTCCCATTAATTCCTCAAATATTGTTGCATGTTTGACTAGAATCTTTTATAAGTTATTTAGTTGACTAGAATCACTTGAATAACCTTTGTGGAGAGATAAAAGTTGGGAAATGATTCCATGGGACCATTTTTGATAATTTTCTCCATGTGATGAGAGGTAATGACACTAATGGATCCCAAAATAAGTCATTTCAATGTGTATAATCATCCATTCTCAAAGGACTACATTAAAATCTATGAAAAATCCCACATGGTAAGTTCAAGAGTTCATAGCCATTGTGTGCTAAGAATGATATCACATCTGAATAAAGGAAAAATAATCTTGTTAATCCTTAGGTTATAGTCTTATACTAAAATGTGATCATTATGATATTTACATATGTAGGGCAATGTTTCACCATTGTCAATCATTACCTCAAAACTAGAAAAAGGGTGCAAAAGAAAGTCTACATATTTATCTAATTGAAGGTCAATGAAATTATGCATGCTCCCAAAACCAAATATAATAGTGAGGGGGTTTTTATTAAATAAAAACATTTACATGAATTATTTGATGAGTGGTTACCCCTACCAAAGTATGCATATAAATTTATAGGTATAATTCTAATGGACCTGGTTCTTCATTTAATATTTTGATTTCATTGAAATGTGAATTGGTGGCATCTTCCATTCATATCTCTTGATTAGGGAATCAACATCAAATAGATACATTTTTTTTCAATGCATTTGTGGCCCCTAGTCCATTTGTCATTGTAATTATAGGACAACCCTTGTCATGACATGTGTGTATTTATGTCTAGTTGAGACGTTTAACGAGGGTTTATTTAAGAGGGGGATTTATGATAGGATATTGTGAATTATATGGATTAGATGGTACTAAGTTTGAAAAGTGACATTTTAATGTGATCTTTCTTTTGTAAGCTTAACTAAGCCCAAGGATTTGATCTTGGTCTTACGTTTGAACATTTTGGCCTTGGCTCGAATCATATATTTGAGTTAGTTGATGAAGTAACATTTTAATAAATCATTATATATCCCTTTAGATTCATTCTCAAGTTTTTAAAACTCAATTTGATACTCTCATAGTATACCATTTAGGTGAAGCTTAGCTAAGGCTTCTATGAAATCAACATATTCACTGAGCCCAAAATGTACCAACAAGAGCTTTGAAAAATCAACCCAAGTTGCTTCTTTATTTTATTTTTGATGCCATTAGTACCATTGGAAATCTTAATTTTACAAATAGAATTAATTAATTTGTACATTGTCCAACCCCACTATGTTATGCAAACTAAAATGTTGTTCAACACAATAAATCTAGCTAGTAGGTTTTGTAACATTAAATTTTATAAAATCTAATTTAGTATACACAACATTTTTTTAGAGGAAAATATGTTTTGAAAAATTTTATTCCCATTATTTATAAGCAACCTATTTTATGCATGTAGGCCAAGTGTTCCATCATTCAACTTAGAAAAATGAGTCAAATTCTGTTCAGAGTTCATCAATATCCTACATCATAGTGTTAATCCTCGCATTGGTGAAAATCATTATCTAGGTGGTCTAGAGGTGGCATAAAAATATTTCTAAAGTTATATGTTAAATTTAGTGGTTCAATGAGATGATATAAATTGTATAAATTTCCACACAAGTTAAATAATTTACAAAAAGTGATTTCAAGGGTGCAGGTGAAAAAAATTGTATGTGATTTTTCTTCCAAAAAAATGAATTACCCATTAAAATTATTGATGAGAAAAATACAATAATGTATTCATATTATGGGATCTAAAGTAAAATTGTACTCTTGTTTGTCTATTATCTACTGCCTTGAGTGAAAGTAACTAATTTGGAATATTTTGACTATGTTAATTATTAGTGTTACTATGTTTCTATCAACTTGTAGAATTTACTACCCTCCTTATAATCATTAATTGTCACTATTTTTTATAATAAGTTTGGCTCATACCTATTAATATAGGAATGCCAAGGTTATATATTTGCATTGTGATCTTACAAATATACTGATCGTATTCTGAAAATGGTGTCAATTCAATATTTTAGAGTGAAACTATGGCAGATAACCATTCCATATCCCACCATCTCGTCTATGATGTATGGGTTAAGTAACTTCTCAAGGCTAATCACTTACTATTGCATCACATTAAAAAATAAACTCAAGGCTTTGTATGGACAGGATGTGAAAAAACTAGGGTTTTTTCCTATATACATGAAGGTATGTGGAAGCACAAATCTATACATAACATTATATAATAGCTTATGTATTTGGGCATAACCCCTCCTACAAATCAAGGGAAAACTAAAGTATGTTTATCTTGAAATGATAATTCTTTTTTAGTTTTAAAATTATTGGAGCATAGTTTATACCTAAGAAAGAGGAAAAAAATAAAAAAATAGGTACATATCTAGGGGAAAAGCTTAGTGTCATGACTCTGTTACCACTTTTTGAATTATTGGAGCATAGTTTATACCTAAGAAAGAGGAAAAAAATAAAAAAAATTGGTGCATATCTAAGGGAAAAGCTTAGTGTCATGACTCTGTTACCACTTTTTGATCACCAAGGATCCCAATTGGATGAGGTAAGAGCATATAGTAGACATGAATAGATACCTATAAATAACTAAAGATATTGCAGAAAATGGCCCTAGAAAGATATTTAATCCCATATGTTAAGATTCTTCCTAAAATAGACTAGGACTATATTGCATATATGCAGAAATAAAACAAAAAGTGATTATTTATATTAAAAGTGTGAAAATTTTTATTGCAAATATAATTTCCCTCTTTAATGGGGAAACATACTTTTACCAAGATTAATTCAATATAATTTTTTGATGCCTTCTCGCTAATCCAAACTCGTATTTATACTATCTTTTTATTAACTAATTACTACTATTAGTGTAGGTTTTTTCCCATTATGTAGTTTTACCTACACAATCTAGTCAACTTGCTTAGGTTTAATAAAGTTCATTAGGAGAATAAATAAACATGCATGATTATATTGGGACATGTTTATTTTTCACCTATCTAATGAACTTTCCTACATACTTTTTGGTTAATGCTTTTTAATGCAACTTTTGTTTGTAAAGACAAGTTTCCTCCTCTGAGTTGTTTCCTTTTTATTTTACTTCTCCATATAGGTTTTATTTATGCATTTGATCCTATCTATTATATCCTCAATTTTGGCCCACATCAACATGGTATCATAAATTTATTGGTAAATGAATTCCATTGTTCCTATTGTGAGATCTAGCATTCTAACTTGTTCAGGTGTTTTTTCTAATTTTGGTTGTCAAGGGTTTGGTGGAGTTTCTGGAAAATTAGTGGAGATATATATAGCTAGGGTCTCCAAATGAAAAATGGATATCATAAATGGATTTGTAAGGTTTTAAAACCCTAGGATTGGCTATAAGCATGACCTAGTTTTGTGGCAGTTAACTTTTCAAAAAAAATAGAAAGTTTGAAGGTATTTTAGCGAAATCAATAGATTCTATACAACCTATTACTTGAGCTGGAAAATGTTTTCTATGTTTTTCTAGTTTTTTCAAAATATGAAGTGGTTATTTTCTAGTTTTTTAATAAACCATACATATTTTTCAAAATATGAAGTTTTCCTCATGGCTCTTTACACCTTTTCCCCCTAGTTCCATGCCTTCTATAAAAATTGTAGACTTAGAACTTTTTCAGACTCCTCTATGCCCACGTGTCTTCTATGGCCATACCACCACACTAGTATGGATGCATACTTCACCCTTATATAAACCCAAACATGAGCCCTTCACATCTATGTATGCCCACATGTTAGTGCCCCTGATTAGTTGTCCTTATCTGATGTGAATGTGACCACATGTGAACTTGTGCATCTTAGCATCAACATCCCTGATCATCCATCCCTTGGGCCTACATGAATGCAAATATGTGAGTAACCTCTATGTATGGCATGCTTGCATAGATTTTATAACATCCACATGTTCATATTGATGCATCAACATCCACACATCCTCCATGAATTGAACACATGGCAACTACACCCACTCGTATGTTGTGACCAGCCACGACACCCATATTTAAGTTTATCCCCTAGTCATATGAGAGTTAATCCCCTAGTGACTTCAAACCTAAAATGGATTAAATTTTAATCCTAAAGGGCATACTTCTTTTTTGTTGGGAATTTGACTCCAAAATATTTTAACAAATTACTTGACCAAATTTTCTATGCAAAGTGTACAACATATTTTTGTGAGCTAGAAACATTTAAATGTGCATAAATTTTAGATTGTTGCTCCTTTTGAGGTGCCATTTTAAAAAAAAGTTTAAATGTTTTTATCTCTACATATTAGTGATATTCTCATGCCTTGAGAATTGAAACCTCTGTAGATTTAGGGGATGTCCTATTCTTATTCTAACACACACACAATTTAGTGCATACTTCTTTTATAAACCAAGGATCTCAATTATACTCTAATTCTTACTCCATTCAACTATCATGAGTGTAAATTCAAAGTGAAAATACTCTTGAGAAATGAAGGATTATACTGGATTATGATGTGTACATAAATAGAATTGACATTTGAAATAGAGAAGGTGAAGTGGTACAACTAAAGTAAACAAGCCTATGGTCTATTATTCTGATCTATACATCTCCCAACTTACTCTTTGATATCAAATATACAACATATGTAAATAAAGTGTGTTCAACATTAAAAAAAACTCTTTAGAAAGTAGGAAATCATAAGGGGCCATGAGTTAAAGAATGAGATCGTCAGTTTGAGCCCAGTGACTTTTATACGATTCAAGACTACTTCACCAAGTTTAAATCACTTAGGTTACAATTAAAATTATGTGTCATTGACAAAAAGGATGATCGATTGATTCTTTCCATCCTTACCAAATTGGGATTTGACTATTATGTATTCATTTCTACCTTTCACACCACCAAACATACCATTGGAGCTAAATGAACCATGTCATACTTGGATGATTTTAATATTAACTTGATCAAGAACAAGATAAAATCATCAAATGGGTACATTGAATTCATCTAAATCACATGCCTTAATTGTGAGTCATGATAAATAGAAGGCTTCTAGCAATAAGGAGAAGAAATAGAATAAGAAGGACCTAGAACAAAGAAAGGGTCAGAAATATGATGCTATGTCAAAAGCATCAAAATAGTCATCCTCTTTAAATATAAATTCTAATAAAGAGTGAATCACATGCATCTATTATAATAAAAAAGGGCATGATGAAGCCAAATGCATGAAGAAGAAGAAGAAGAATGACCAACTAACAAAAATGCTTGAGAAGCACAACATTAGTGTCCATGATTATTTCAATCATATTTTATCAGAATAGGAGTCTTCTAAGGCCAATGATAGTAAGAAGTGTAAATATAATGGTGTAGGATTGGATTATGAATATGATCAATTCAAATATTAGTCATGAAAACTCACAAAAGAATGCATAAGAATTGACAATCTAAGCCGACCTATTTTAACAAGGTTTGCTAATAATAATGAAGAATAAATTAAAATAAAACAATACCAATTACCTTCCCAAATTATTCCACCATCCAAGATCGGCTCCAAGCATGTTTCTCCCCTTGATCTAGTGTTCTTGTCAACAATGGATACAAAGATCGTCCATTATCTCAAGACCATTATGCATAACCTAGGCTCAAGATAAGAAATCTCTAATTTGGCCTATCAAATGAATCTTGAAAATAAAACACAATGATCAACACAAAATGTTGTGGAGACAATTATACATTATAAGTTTACAATAATTTAGCTTTAAAATGAGGTTCTATGCCCTTCTATTTATAGATTTTCTAAATGGGCTAAGATCAACCAAGACCATCCATCTTAAGATTTAGATGCATGGCCATGAATTAATCTAATATTTGTAATTAAATACATAAATATCCTCATAATGACTTGGGAAAAAGGGGCATTAATGAGGCATGGGTCCCTATAAACCTGATATTTAGTGCATTTATGGCTTATAGATGTCACCCCATAGATCATGTCACTAGATGATGTAGATATTGAGAATCAATTTCCAATAATGAAATAATAAATAACCTCCATCTAAAATCCACTTAAGCTCTTAATTTAAATTAATTGTCTTAAACAAGATTAATTAATTTTAATGCAATTATTTTGAAATTGGTGCTCAATTAATCAAAATGGTTAGAAAGTCATATTCTAGGTCATAATTTGAATCGAGAAGAATTAGAAGGTGATGTTAGATGTGTTGGGACCATTATCCCATTTAGTATGCTACCAACACAAAATAACAAAGGTACATGATGTATACTAATAAATTAGAATAAAATAGTGATCCAGAGCACAAAAAGGTGAAAATGTCATTTTGACTCAAAATGAATTGATCAAAGTTAGGAATAACATAAAATGCATTGCCCCATTAGGGATACATTGGCCTAAATTGGCACTTGTATATGACAAGATTGAAACATTTAGCACATTTTTAGTGATTTTGGACTAGAAGTGTATTTGAGTGCAATTTGAGTAAGATTGAAAATTTCAAAACAAATGGTGTTAGGAATTGGATGTCTACATTTTGCCCCTATTTGAGAAGGCATAAAAAGACATTCAAGCAAAGAAACATCTTTTCAAATAAAATATTTTTCAAGAATAAAATGGAAATGACCCATGATTCTTCATCGAGAGGACATACTAGGATGAAAGAGAAGAATGGACTCTCAAAAAGAGAGGTAAAGTGATAGATTAACCCATGTAATAGATCACATCTAGATGAGCTAATGCTTGCATACGTGGTTATCATCAATGACTAAAATATAAGTAGAGGTATAATGGGCCTCAAATATGGGGGGAATGGGAAGGATTCAATCCAAACATATAAGTGACACACTTTAAATGCACCCAATTTAAGAATGTAAGTTGCATGCTTATGACATTGATCAATCTCGAGACAAGTTACACACTAAAATATTTTCATTATGGGAAAAAGTGTGGAGAGCTTAGACTTCTAATAAGAGGATAATCATGGTCTCCAAAGAGATGATAATAATAAGTGCCCTAGTAGGGCATATTTGATCATGATAAGATAATTTTTCCCTAGTAGGGCTAATTAATCATTGATAAAGAATAAATAATGATTTCCCCTAGGTTCAAATGTTGTGTCCTAGCATGGGCAAATTGGAAACATAGATTAAATTATCTCAAGAATATAGCCTATTACATAGATTAAATATGAATGGGTGAAAACATAAATGTACAATGGCTTAGAGAAAGGCACAAAAAACTAGGCATATGAGAATGCACAAAGTGATGAAAGAGATGAAAGTTAGAATGAATATGGTTGATTTGACTCGAGATACATCATGTATCCAAGTGCTACCTACATAGTCCAAATGGACCTCAAACCAATGTAGTTCACACAAAATTGGGATAAAATGGAATGAGGGATGATCAAAACTGACCAAGAGTTGATTGTTAGGTTGTGGAGCTAAAAGCTTCAACCTTTGCAAACTAGGAACAGATGGTTGCTGAGTTCTACAGGAACCGGCGTCGACAGCAGGACCGACGTTGGTAGAGTCCAGTGCAGAATGCAACCGGCGACGGCAGGAAGTCGGCCGACGTCGGCAGAACCAGACTAGCAGGGACCGACGTCAGTCGCCTGTGTGTTCCCGAAGTGTTCGTTTCACGGACAGTTAGTTAAGTGAACGATGAGTTTGCATGTCAAGACCAGCCAGAGTCTTGGGCTGCGAGGATAATTGTCTAAATTAAGAGTCTAAGTTAGTGTTTGAGTTAGGGATCTATTTATAGACCCATTGGCATGTATTGTTTAAGGCATGAGATAGAAAGGAAGAGTTCCTTCTAGTTGTAAGATCTATGAGTTGCAGGTTGTTGCAAGCTCATTGGTGATCTACATGTAAGTTTGGTCTTTGAATTGCAGGTTGCAGGTTCATGAGAGATCAGCTTGAAGTGCTATAGAGTGCTTGATGTACCGGCAGGGTTATTACTGACTGGTTGGTGAGGTGAACACCAATTCTGTGTGTGAGTTGGTTGTTGGGACCGTTTTTGTGTAGGAGAGTGTGTGTGAGAAGAATTACTGTACACTTGAGGTGGCGAATCTCTGTAAGGTGAAAGAGTGTGGCGGCTCTTTGATGTATTCTTTTCTGTATAGTGTTAATACAAGATAGTGTATTGTCTCTCATATTCTGTGCTATTGGTGAATTCTAGTTACTTGTGTTTCTGGTTATTTCCGCATATTCAATTGCTTATTTATTTGGTAATCATACTGTGCTCTTTCTGAGGAGCAAGATCCTAACGAGTTGAGTCAGAGCATGTTTGTTGTTCTAGATTCCTGACAAGTGGTATCAGAGCCTTGGTTGTAGGTTCTTGAGCTTGATACCAACAATTGGTATCAGAGCTTTTGGTTGGGATACTAACAGATTGGTGTAGATCTGGGTAGTGTGTTTTGATTACAGGTTACTCACAGGGTTTCTGTTTGAGTGGGAGTTGAGCAATGGTAGAAAGCAGTCAACTACGAATGGAAAAGTTCAATGGCAAGAACTACCAATTATGGAGGATGCAGATTGAGGACTATCTGTATCAGAAAGATTTGTACTTACCGTTGGGTGGGGTTGCTAGCAAACCCTTGGATATGAAAGATGAAGAATGGGAGGTTCTTGATCGGAAGGCTCTGGGATCTGTTAGATTGAGTCTTGATTCATCTGTGATTTCCAGCTTATCACAGTGTAAGACAACGGTGGAGTTGATGAAATCTTTGGCAAATTTGTATGAAAAACCCTCGGCTTCCAATAAGGTATTTCTTATGAAGCGTTTATTTAATTTGCAAATGTTGGAAGGTGGATCTATTCATAGCCATCTTAGTGATTTCCATGGTTTGGTAAACCAGTTAAGTTCAGTTAATATTGTATTTGATGATGAACTTAGAGCTCTCTTAATCTTGTGTTCATTACCTGAAAGTTGGGAAGGTTTGGTAATGGCAGTTTCTAATACTGTGTCTCCTTCAAAAGTCTTAAAAGTGGATGATGTTGTGAGTGTGATCTTGAATGAAGAGATACGCAGGAAAAGCACAGGTGAATTATCTGGAAATGCTTTGAGTGTTGAAGGAAGAGGAAGGCCAAGAGAGAGGACAGAGCGTGGGAGATCAAGGTCGAAGACAGGCAAAAGATCCAAGTCCAGGTATGGCAGAATAACCTGCTGGAAATGTGGAAAGCAAGGGCACTTAAAGAGAGATTGCAGATCGGGTGAAGATCATCATGAAGAACATGGAGAAGAAGCAGATGTCGTAGGCTACGTTGCACAGGATGCTCTGGTATGTTCTTTGGATAAAGTAGAATCTTGGGTATTAGATTCTAGTGCCTCTTTTCATGCATCTCCACATAGAGAATTTTTTCATGAGTATGTCCAGGGAGACTTTGGAGAAATTTGTGTAGGGGATGGTAAGTCTTGTCAGATTGTTGGCAAAGGCAAAGTGAAGCTGAAATTGCAGACAGGTGACACATGGGTGTTAAAGGAGGTCATGCATGTCCCAGTTCTGAAGCGGAATCTGATTTCTGTTAGAAGTTTGGGTGAAGAGGGTTGCACAGTAACTCTCACAGTGGACTCTTGGAAGGTTACCAAGGGTACACTTGTTATAGCTAGAGGTAAGAAAGTAGGTACGCTTTATCTATCTACTTGTTTTACTGATTCTCTTTCTGGGTTATCTACTTCAGCTGTAGATTCAGAGATGTGGCTTGATAGGCTTGGTCACATAGATAAGAAGGAGATGCTGGTTCTTGAGTCAAAGAGTATGCTTTCGGATTTGGAAGGCATGGATCATGGTTTCTGTATGCAGAAGAAGAAAGTAAGGTTTCTTGAGGAATCCGATGTTAGTGACAAGAACGGGAAAGCCTTGGTTTTCAAGGAGAAAGTGACGGACAGAGTTCAGCACAAGGTGCAGAGGAATTCTGAGCAGAGCAAGGGTGATTTGGACAAGGTTTTGATCCAAAAAGAGCTCGCAGGAAAAAGTCAGGTCTCACAAGAAAAACACAGAGACCGACGTCGGCAGGAAAACCGGCGTCGGCTTCCAGACAGGGACCGACGTCGGCTATGTGCAGCCTGACGTCGGTGACTCGAGGCAGACAGAGATCGGCGTCGGCCAGGGGAAACCGACGTCGGCGGGAGGCAGTCGCAGGGAACCGACATCGGTCGGCTGTAGACTGAGATGTGACCGGCATCGGTTACTGAGACGAATTTTGGGTGGACAACGAGTTGTCATGGAGTCTCAAGCGCCCATATGGAGGACTGAAGGTGTAAGTAAGTTCTTAAATTCATCATTTCCCTTCTTTACACTACTTGTTGCTCACTTATGGCATAGGACCAGGAAGTTATTGAAGAAGCAGAACAGGTAGATCCAGGAAACAGTGGGAGCTTGGCATGGATGAGGATGTGATTCCTTGGAGGAGAACCAAACAGGGGTTTTGAATAGTGTTGCCAGCTGGAAGTAAGCACTGAGAGATGAATGGATGTTGAGGATGAAGAAGAGCGGAAATGGATACGTGAGATGGAAGATCAGAGTATATGATCTTGTTTTAGCTGCAGGGCAATGGAGGTTTGATCATTGTGTTTCTCTTTACCAGGTTGGATAGTATTAGCTACACTATTCTATTTTCTATATGATGTGCTTGTTGCAGGGTTACATATACAGGTATTGCTGAACTAAAGGTAAAGCTAGTTCAGGGGTTTGTCATGGAGAATCTGGGAGCAGCAAGATTCTTTGGCATAAGTGTGTTCTAGAGACATGGAGGTCTTTTTGACTTTGTTTCAGGATGATTGTGTGAATCCGGTTAGCACGCCGATGGTTAGACAGTTCATAGAACAGGTGTCTTAATTCACATAGTGAGGTTGAGTGCATGGTATGTACTAAACCTGAGTTTTCCCAAGCAGTGGGAGTTGTCACAAGTTTGGAGTCAATCTGGGAAAGTAATACTGAAGGGCAGTTCAGTGGGACCAGCAGCAGGTGCACATGCTATACAGGGTCAAGTTCTTTTTCTACATGGTTGTAGATGCGGATGTGGCAGGTAATTTGGATGACAGATTTTGCATCACGGATTTTGTGGTGGTTGGTCTTCAAGAGTGATCTTGAGGAGGGATACAAAGCCAAGGAAACAAACTAGACGGTGTACAGGTACAGGTACAGGTTGTAGCTGTTTATCTCCAAGTGGGAGATTGTTAGGTTGTGGAGCTAAAAGCTTCAACCTTTGCAAACTAGGAACAGATGGTTGCTGAGTTCTACAGGAACCGGCGTCAGCAGCAGGACCGACGTCGGCAGAGTCCAGTGCAGAATGCAACCGGCGACGGCAGGAAGTCGGCCGACGTCGGCAGAACCAGACTAGCAGGGACCGACGTCGGTCGCCTGTGTGTTCCCGAAGTGTTCGTTTCACGGACAGTTAGTTAAGTGAACGATGAGTTTGCATGTCAAGACCAGCCAGAGTCTTGGGCTGCGAGGATAATTGTCTAAATTAAGAGTCTAAGTTAGTGTTTGAGTTAGGGATCTATTTATAGACCCATTGGCATGTATTGTTTAAGGCATGAGATAGAAAGGAAGAGTTCCTTCTAGTTGTAAGATCTATGAGTTGCAGGTTGTTGCAAGCTCATTGGTGATCTACATGTAAGTTTGGTCTTTGAATTGCAGGTTGCAGGTTCATGAGAGATCAGCTTGAAGTGCTATAGAGTGCTTGATGTACCGGCAGGGTTATTACTGACTGGTTGGTGAGGTGAACACCAATTCTGTGTGTGAGTTGGTTGTTGGGACCGTTTTTGTGTAGGAGAGTATGTGTGAGAAGAATTACTGTACACTTGAGGTGTGGCGAATCTCTGTAAGGTGAAAGAGTGTGGCGGCTCTTTGATGTATTCTTTTCTGTATAGTGTTAATACAAGATAGTGTATTGTCTCTCATATTCTGTGCTATTGGTGAATTCTAGTTACTTGTGTTTCTGGTTATTTCCGCATATTCAATTGCTTATATATTTGGTAATCATACTGTGCTCTTTCTGAGGAGCAAGATCCTAACGAGTTGAGTCAGAGCATGTTTGTTGTTCTAGATTCCTGACATTGATTAGACTCATGATGTATTCTAAGAAATGCATGTCTAATCATAGAGTCAGGGGTTAAACTTATCAAGCCTAGTTTATGCATCATGATCTTGAGATCTATTCATCAAAGATGTGTTTATGTTTAAGACTTGAATCTAGAGTACAAAGTTCTTGTTTAGAAAAATAAATTAGGCATCATATGTATGAATAACTCATAATGACATGGCATTTCAAGTGCGCAGATCCGGTTCAAATGTGAATACCTATAACTAAGGATAATGGTAAGTAATGACCAAAATTAGAGTTACAACTATTTACATTTAAACAAAAAATCAAATACAAAGAAAAATATAAACATAAATGAGCCTAACTTAAATCAAGATATAAACAATCAAGATTCAAGTAGGAATAAGAATGAAAAAAAATAAGAAAATTTTAATAACATGAAATCAAGATATAAATAATCAAGATCCATGTGGACCATCAAGATGTTCTTAAAAACAAAAGAGAAGAGCAAAATTAAATAGGGAAACACAATACCAAAGAGAGACAAGAAGTGATAAAAAGATGAAAGGAGAAGAAATTGATGAAGTGATGTAGAAGCACAACAAAACACCAATAAAACTCAAATAAACACACAAAAATAAAAACCAAGTTAGTGTAGTTTAAAAATAATTATTCATGCACATAAAGTAGAGGCATTACTTTCCACCACAATGTGACAAAGAACAAGGACACAAATTTTTTTCCTTAATTAAAGAGGAATAATGGTAGAAGAAATGAGGGAAGAGAAGAAAAGGAAGGGGCTGGCTTAGCTAACTCTAAATGTACAAGACAAGTGGACATTGCCTACATAGTTCCATGGACACATGTTCCAACATGAACTTCAGGAAAAATGTAGTTCTCCTAGGAAGTGGGATAGAAGACATGATGATTATCATAAACATATGATTAATGTTGTAAGAGAAAAAGGAAGACTTGATAAATGATATTGGTCTTGGAAAATGATAAGAGGGACAAGATAAATTGCAAAATGACAAGCCAATGGGGCTTAAATTTCTTGCAAAATGGCAAGAGTGTAGAATGGTGGGATGAGGGAGAATGATCTTACAAAATGACAAGTGCGTGAAACAAGATGACTTTTCAAAGTGGAAATTTAGTAGGATAAAATGCTTGTAAAACAATAAGAGCATGAGGATCAGAATATACAAAAGTGTAAGACTATTTTTTTTCTTTTATGGATCATTTTATAATGTTTTGGGTTTTTAGGATAAGCAACAAAAATAAATTATGTACAAAATAATATGGTTCTCAAAAGAGAATGGTCCAAATAATATGGTTATCAAAGAGAAAGGTTCAGGGAACTACCTAGATAAGAATATGCATGTCCATAAGTAAGGGTCCAAAAATATCTAAGCTAGATACAACTGCTAGCATGATTATAAACAATGGATCAGGAAACTAACTAAGATTTCCAATAACAACTAAAGCTGGTTGCAACGACACATGCTCATAAACTAGTCAGAGCGAGGGTCTTGAAAAGACAACAATGTTCACCAAAGAGTAGTAAATGTAATATAGAACAGTGTGCAATGCAAAATCAATCTGAAGAACCATCTAGTAGGCAAAGATCATGAGTTGAGAAGGTGTCCTTATTCACTTGTCTATAAAAGTTGTGTAATACTATTTTGGTTAAACTACTATGTATAACTAGCAGTGAAGGTGTTCATGATGCTAATTAGAATTAATCAAGATCATAATTGGTCAAGGTACAAAAGTGTTTAGGTTAAAATAAGCCCAAGATATAACAAAGAATATGGTTCTCAAAGAGAACGGTCCAACTAATGGACGGTCTAGGGTAGGATAAAGAAAGAGGTTCTCAAGGAAAATAGTTCAAATAATATGGTTCTCAAAGAGAACTACATAGGGTAGGATAAAATGTGTTCAAAGTAAAAATAGTCAAAAATATTTTACTATCTATATTTGTGAAAGTAATAGGGCTCATGTGAGAGCAGTCAAGGGTAGTATAAAATGGTAGGATACAATTACTTCAACACAAGTTGCCCCCAAGTAAGGGGTCTTGTAGAAAATGGTTTGAATCTATCAAGCATATAACCTATTTAGGTGTATAATGTTTATGGGATATGGAAGTTATTCACCATTGGGTTTAGCTAATCTATATGCCCTCGATCCATAGTTTTTTGTGATAACATATGTTCCCATCCAATTAGGTTGAAACTTACCTTTTTGCTTGCACTCAACATTTATTTTCTTTTGGTTCTCTTTCAAAACCAAATCACCAATCTCAAAATCTTGAGGGAGAATGCATTTATTATAGCTTATCTACAATCTATTCTAATAATCTTGTAAGTTTTTCAGGGCAATCAAATGTTTACCATTGAGAAGTTCTAGTTCTTACATCCTTGAGACTATGTAGTCCTCATCATCTTTAATGTGCTCAAATGATACTCATAATGATTATAGCTTGATCTTGATTAAGATAATAGATGTTGTGACATAAACAAGGGAATATGGAGTGGCTCCTATTAGGGTTCGATGATTGGTTATGTAAGCCCAAAGGGCAAGAAAGATTTGTAAGTGCCAATTATGGCTAGTGTCATTGACAATCTTATTTACAATAACTACAATGGTATTGTTTGATGCCTCAGCTTATCCATTTCATTGTGGGTTGTATGTCTTTAATTTCTTGTGCTTGATCTTAAATTTTTCACAAATAGATTTTACATCTTGGTTTACAAAGGATCCACCATTATTGGATATAAAGCGAGCTAGAATACCATATCAATAGATGATATGGTAATGGATGAATTTATCTATCTAATTCTTAGTGATGTAAGTGAGAAGAATGGCCTCAATCCACTTATTAAATTACTTATTAGTAGTTAAAATTTGTTTATATCCATCTAAAGATGTTGGGTTTATTTTCTCGATGAGGTCGAGACCCCATGTTGAAAATGGTCATAGTGTTGTGATCGGTTGTAGCAGTAAAGAAGGTGCATGTATCAAATTTCCATGTTTTTGACAAGGAATGCACTTCCTTACATAATTTCAAGCATTTCCATTCATTTTTGGCCAATAATAGCCTATTTTGAGGAGCTTTTTTGGTAAGACTACACCATTGGTGTAGGCCCCACACATTCATTCATGAACCTCCCTCAATGCTAGCTTGGATTCTCTCAAAGATAAATAATGAAGAAGCATTCCATCATAGCCTTTGAGATAAATCATGTTTCCAAGGAGGGTATAACATGATAAACAATGAAGGAATATTTTCTATCTATTATTAGATAGGTCATCTAGGAAAACGTGATCATGGAAGTAGTTATAAAAATCTTAGAACCATGGTAATTCAAGTGGGGGATTGGGACTAGTAATGGCACCTACCCTTTCTGAATTTAATATAATATGTGTAGGCTAAAAAATATTATCCATCAAAAACTAATACTCCTTAGCTCCACCATCAATTTATATCATTGGCCCAATATTACCATTACATCGACAAATCTATTGTTCACCCTTATAACTTGTTCAAACTATAGAGATTTAAAATGGCCTTTGAGATTATCAATAAAGTGATTGTAAGGAACAAACTTGTCATCTCTAGTTTGATACTGATCAGTGGTCTGATTGATGATCAACTATGAATCACTATAGACTTTTAAGCTCTAAATATCCCACTGTATATCAAGGTGAAGCCCTACAATTAATGTATCATACTTGGTTATATTGTTCATATAATGAAATTGTATATGAAATACTTTGGGAATCAAATCCCCCTAAAGTATAATCAACAATATGCCAGTTCCAAATCCATGGGGATTAAATGATCCATCAAAATATAGATTCCATTGTTTAGGATCTTGCAATTCTTATTTTATTGCCATAATAGAATCATCTGGAAATTCAAATTTAATTGGTTGAGTGTCTTTGAGAGGGGCATCTTCAAGTTGATTAGCAATAACCAGCCCCTTGATTTCTTTCTAATTTTGATACTCAATGTCAAATTTACTTAGGATAATGATCCACTTAACTATGCATCCTTGAAGAGCTACTTTGGATAATAAGAATTTGAGAGGATCCACCTTGACAATGACAATAGTTATATTATTTAGCATATAATGTCATAATTATTGGGTAGTAAATACCATATCTAAACATGCCTTCTCAATAGGTGTATAATTGTCTTTATAAGCCACTAGCATGCAACTTAGATAATATATTACATGTTATTTACCTTGATCATCATGTTGGGCCAAAAGTACCCCTAGTGCATGTTTTTTTACTGATATGTAAAGAAGTAGTGATCATCCAAGTGTTGGTGGTCTCAAGACTGGTGGATTGGCCAAATGTGTCTTGAGCTTCAAAATTGCTATCTAAAAATCTTCATCCCATTGAAATGCGATCCCTTTCTTCAAAAGATTATTAAATGGGTGATACTTATCTTCCAGTTGAGAAATGAACCTATGTATAGATTGGATTTTTCCTTGCAGGCTTTGAAGTTATTTAGGATTTTTTGGTGGAGCCATTTCCATAATGGCTTTGAATTTGGTAGGGTTGAATTCGATCCCTCTTTGTAATATAATGAAACCTATCAATTTCCTTGAAGTGACACCAAAGACAAACTTCTTAGGATTCAAGAAAACTTTATATTCATGAAGGCTCTCAAAGATTCTTTGTAGAATGTCAGGATGTCCAACGCTTATTCTTGATTTACTAGTATATCATCAGCATAGTCCTCAAAAATAGCATGCATCATGTCATGAAGTATGATAGTCATGGCAAGCTGATATGTGGCTCCAACGTTCTTCAATCTAAATGTAATGACTTGGTAACATAATGTTTCCTATGGAGTGGTGAGTGTAGTCTTGTGTTTATCTTCTTGGGCTATCTTAATTTGGTTGTATCTAGAAAGTCAATCCATTAAGGATAACATATTATACCCATCAATTGAGTCAATTATCATGTCAATGTTGAGAAGTGGAAAATCATCTTTGGGGCACGCTTTGTTGATATCTCTAAAATTAGTATAAATATGTATACACAAGGTCTTTTTAATCATTAGGACTATATTGTAAATCCATTCAGATTAGTCTAGTGGTCTAATGAAACCTACTCCTAGAAACTTTTCTAATTCTACTTTAACTAATAGGGCGATGAGTGGATGCATCTTCCTCAATTTTAGCTTGACTGGTTTGGCATCAGGATGGATAACAAGGCAATGCACAACCAAATCTAGGTATAAGCCTGGCATATCAAAGTATGCCCATGTAAAGATGTCAATATAATCCCTTAGGAGGGATATAATATGTTCACATTTTTATTTAGTAAGGCAAGTTCCAAGATAAACAATTTTGGGATCCTTATAAGGTCCCAAGTTCACTTATATTGTGTTTTCCACAAGCAGTGTGGAACTATCTTCTAGACTTTTGGGCAAGGTATGATCATGATCATCTTCTTCTGCTACATATTCTTGTTGTTCCTCCATAATTTATGGATAGTGTGATGAATAAAAATCCACCATCTCAAGTAAAGTCCAAGTAGCAAAAACCTCATTAAACTCAAGAGTGATATGCTCAAACATTTGTTATTATTTTGAAGAGATGATTGTATTGGCTATAGAACTTGGACTGGATGGATCTTCTGCATCCTGAGGGGATGATCAAACTTTCCTTCCTAAGAGTGCTTTAAATAGGTTTTCACTTAAAGTATTATCTTTCTCTTTACTTTTTCCCTGATCAATGAGTGCCTCAAAGAGGTTTTCACTCAAAGATCTCAATGTCTAATATTTATTGCGACCAAGAAATTGTGTCTGCTCTCTAAAGCAAGCAAAAGGATTAAATAAAAAATCAAAACCTTGTTTGTGATCACTAATGGGCAATCCATCTTATATGCCCATGTATTTTGTAATTGATTCTTCATTTTAAAACTCATCAATCCATATGATTGAATTTTGTTGGTCTTAATCAATGAGTTCATGATGGTAAAGGTAGGGAACAATGAGGGTTTGCTTAAAGATTATAAGCTCTAATAAAGGTATGGGGTTCTAATTTAGTAGGGAAATATCCAATGGTAGATCTTACTTTAGGACAAAAAGATCCAATAATGGGATAGGTTCTTGATTTAGGACAAGAAGCTCCAATAGTTAGGGTTAAAATGACATTAGAATCAAATAGGTTCATGTCAACAAGCTCATTGAAAAGGCTATAATTGTAAGATGTGTCACTACCAAGAGTCTCACTATTATTCAATTCAAAAGAATAACTATCAAAAGTTATGAGGTCCCCCCAAGTAGTATAAATCCAAGGCCATGATTCAAATTAGGTACTCTAGCTGATAAAGGTTCCAAGATTCTTTACACTCATGGGCTAAGGCCTTTTCTTGTATAATCAAGATGATCCATGATCTGATTAGGGATAGGAAAATTTGGATTCTAAAATTAATCAACAAGGCCTTCAAAATATAACTAATATCCCTTGGTAAAAGCCTCTTGATTATTCTTTCGCATAATAGCAAGTACAAAAACCATGGGTGGTTTTCATTGTTTATTCTTTTATTGCCAAATAATTATGGGTCTATTAGGATTCTTTGAAGGTTTAGGCTTACCAAATGTTTTTGGATTTTTAGGAAACTTTGAAACATGGAATGTGTCCTTAAGACTATACATAGAAATGCCTATGTCTTTAATAATAACCTACTTTTCAAGAGTTATGGGAAATGGATTAGTCAAAGTGGAAGCATGATCACTATGGTTAAGATAATTAGATGGAGGTGGATGTAAAACTATATCCTTGTTCTACTTCATGAAAAATTCAAAACTTTGACAATAGTTATAATTACGTAACTCTACCTCAAGATGTTTTTAATACTTGTAAGGCTATTGATCATTGAGAATAGTAACCTCAATCCCATCATGGAAAAACTTAAGGCACTGATGCAGGGTGGATGGAATGACATGTACTACATGGATCCAAGGATTACCAAGAAGTATGTTATAAGGTAGTTCAATTTCCACAATATGGACCAATGTATGGTGTAAAATGGACCCAAAAATTATTGACAACCAAATAGTACCAGGAGACTCCCTTTTGGCATTATTGTAAGTCTTGATAGTGATTGTTTCTAACTGAATGTATTTCATAATGTAGCCCAATATTTGTACCAAATTAAGAGATATGATGTTTAGCCCTGAATCATTATCTATAATAACCCACTTGATCTTATGCTTTTTGATGATTACTTCAATGTACAATGGGTTATTATGGCTCAGTCCAAGTGTAGACATGTCTTTTTTATCAAATGTGACTTGATGAAATGAAGACAAATGTCCCACAAGGTTCTATAACTATTCAATATTTATATCATTAGGAATAGTGGATTATTGTAAAATATTGTTCAGGATAGTTCTATGGAATTCAAATGTCCACAAGAGATCTAAAATGGAAATATGTGTAGGGGTTTTGCTTAATTGGTCTGATAGACTATAAGTCTTTTCAACATTGGGATGAGATGACTTAGTTTTGGTTGGCACAGTAGTTTGATTTAGATCCATTGGCATAATTCTCACATTGGGTTCTATGGAAGAAGTAGGCAAAGGGCCCTAGATAATAACTCATGAGTGTTTAATTACAATTGTGCAACCTAAAGGTGGCAGGGAACCAATATAATTAGAAGATGAAGGCAAAGGGCCTTAGAGGGTGACTCGTGGGCTTCTAGTTATATTATTGTAATTTTGAGTCGACAAGCATCCATTATAATTAGAGGAAGGATCTTGTCCAGAAATAGTAACCTGTGCAAATGGATTTGCGACATAATTATGCAAAATTGACATGGTATTACTAGAGAGAGAAGGTGTTGAGCCTATAATAATGATTCCCTTACTATGAGGATCACGAGATGGTTCACATGGTCTGATATTATTAGTGGAAATATAGGTTGTATAAATGTGTCCCATAGTGTTGTTATAGTCATAAGGTATGTTGTTGTAGCCCAAATTATTAGTATGGGTATTATGATTGTGATAATGTTCATGTTGATTACAATTTTGACTATGATTCTCATTTTGATTTTGCCTCTATCCTTGATTTTGTCCTTGGTTTTTTTTGTTCCTTGGTGGAAGTTGATTATGTCTAGGAAAAGGGTCCTTATAGATTCCCATATCCTGATTTATGCCCTGATTAGGGGCCAACTTAATCTCAATGTCACCACTCTCAATGAGATCTTTAATAATATGTCACAATTAGATGCAATGATAGTCACTGTGACTAACAACATGATGAAATTTGCACCATTAATTCTCTTTATACCAATTTGGTTTTAGTTAATCTTGTGGAAATGGATTTGGTACTTTCCATATAATCATGTTAGCTACTATGAGATTTTGGAACATTGTTTCAATTGGTTCTCCCAATTTGCTACATACCTTGAAAATATCATGGTTTGTCCTTTGTGGAAGTTGTTTATGCAAATTAGGTGGTGGATTAGGAGGATCTAATTATACATTTGGGGTTGGTAGAGCCTACACCAATTTTATATGCCTTGTTTCAATCACCCCATTTTCAACCATGTTCTTGTTCTTGTTAACGCCCTTAGGCTTATCTTGCGCAACTATTAGACAAGAATATTGGTTCAGATTTTAGGTTTGACCCTATGCAAAAATCTCCTCAATTCAAACTGAATGTTTGGTTCTCTAATTTTTCAAAGTGACAAGAGGTTCTTGACGATTAAAGAATGTGTGTTTCGTGTCTATTAAAACATTTTTCACAATCTCTTACATCTTGCTCTGTTTATTTAAGACACCTTGATCAATCATTGTTGTGTTCTCAATCAATTTTTATTATATATTTTTGAGCACATTTCCTTATTATTTGGAAGCCTTATTGTGAATTGAATTAGCAAATAGAGATTCATTCAAGTCCACGATAAGTTGATCATCATATCATTGACTTATTTTCTTAATCTTAGTGATAAGATCTTGATCGGTTGGTTTTGAATCTATAATTATTTCTTTGCCTTTGTTAGAGGAAGAAGGTATGTTTGGTTGTGAAAAATATTTCTCTTTCCATTGTTTTTATCCTTCTCTAACTAAGGTGTGCAATTATTCTATAGAAAAATCCAATGGTAGTCTAGCACCAGATTCTATCAACCTAAGGACTGATTCATCTTGGTTCTCTTGGTATTCCATGTATTCTTCCTTGGATCCTACTATTATAGGAATATCCTCAAAGAAAATGAATTTGTCTTTACCATCATAAAAATGCTCATCCTCATAGCTAGGGCTGTCAGGGACCCCACTATGAGTGAACCTTTGAGTCATGTCTAAAAAGGGTTGCTCTATACATTTGACTAGATTTGGATCAATTTTTTACAAATGTTTAACAAGGTACAAATTTTGATATTTCCTCCAAACTAATTACTAAGGCACCAAAGAGGTTATAGAAGGAGGGTGGCTTGGAACCACACACAATTATAAGGTGTTCACAAAATTACTCAACCTTGGGTAGGGTTAAAATCATATAAATTAGAAGAGTGCATGATTATTAAAAAATTCAAGGTGAAAACTAGTATACCAAAGCCTAGATTTTTGTGATTCATCAATACTATAAAATTTAGTTCAACTTTGATAAGTTGTTATTAGAAAACTATAAGAAATACCTTCATATTAGGAAGGAGACAATGTGAACTAAGAAACTCAAGATGTGAAAACATGCAAGAATTACTAAGTATAAAACTAAAACCAAATGGGTAGGACAACATCACCACATGGTAATAATAATGGTAGTAAAAATATATTTTAGGACTCAAAGTGTGAGCAATATGTAAGATGACTTGAGTCCAATGATGAAAATGTGATAATGAGTTTATAAATGGCCTTCAATCCAAATTGGAAATTGAACCCAAGTTCCCTCGAGTTAAGTGCAAATGGCAAAACCAATTTAACACATCAACCTCATGAACTTAGAAAAATGCAATTTTGAATCTGAACTACAATGAAGGACTTAAGAAAATTTGGAAAGTGGTCTAGACTCAAATAGATAGAATAATTATACTAATCAGATGATATAACACAATGTTTAAGATGACAAATTTGAACAAGGAAAATATTGATTTTCACTTGGATAGCATAATGCCTCCTTGTTTAATAAATTATGGATAATGTGTTTTAGTTATTGACGTGTGTTTACAATCAAGTTTTGACTCAAATCAAGACCAAATTATCAAAGACCAAATTATCAAAGACCAAAATAGACAAATGTAACTAAGTAATCATCCTAAGCCCTAAACTGACAAGGTTGTATGATATTTTTGAAGTCTATCTTTATATGTGCACTTGAGATGAAATTAAGTGTTCATCCAAAAAAAATCACATTATATAGAAGGGTATTTTACACCCCCCCCTTCTCTCAAGTGATAATAAAATGACATGGACCTTGGGGCACACCTTGCATCAAAAATATTTCCATGGCAAGTGGGGTTTGTCTAAAACTCTACAATGTTTGACTGTCTAGATGGATCCCATGTGTACCAACTTTCACATTAGCACACAATAGAAGAAACACATCAATTGGATTCACATCAAATGTCTTGTTGTGAAAAAGTCTTTTTATTTTCACAACCACTACATTCATCGCTTACTTAGTTTAGTGTGATGTCCAAAATGATCATATGTTTTAGGCTTAGCTTTCCACTAACAGAGATGGTTTAACCACTCAAACCATCATCCCAACAAGGTGATCCCAATTTATATACCTCCCATGGAGAGGGGTTGAATATGATGCTAAGAGATGAAGCCCCAAGTAAAATATTCCCTAAAGAACCCATGAAAGGTAATGAAGTCCCCCTCACAAGCCAAAATTCATGAAATAAAATCCTAAATAAAAAGGCTTTATGGTTGTTTTTAGATCACCCAATCCATGTGGGTCTTTGGGAAAGCCTAGACAACTTCCTTTTTACACCTTGGACAAAGGCACAATTTGCAATGAAAATGGTGATTTTGATCCCTAAATTTCCGTATAGGGGACGAGGGGAGAGCATATATGCACAAATTCCTTTTTGCTCAAACAATTTAATAAAAAAATGATAGATGACTTACATAAAATGAAAATTTTAAGTGAGTTTGATTTTAAAACACCAAATTGAAGTGTTTGGTGATGTTTTTTTTGGCCCCTTGGCCTTAAGTTTCAAAAAAAATTGAAAAACAATCACAAAAAATTCAACATAAACATGCAATTTTTCCTCTTAAGCACCAAAGGAAAGTTCCTAGTTCTTTTTAAGGACCAAAAAGAGGTTAAAAAGACTTAATTAAGCTAAAATTGATTAGTTTCCTCATGAGTCCTTCACAAAAATTTAGAAAGTGTAGTTTAGATTTGAAGCTCTTTTCACTTTGAAAAAAGCAAACTTGGATTTATTGCTCTTGGGTCTGTGTTTTTTAGAAAACATAGTGACCATAGATGGTCACAACTAACCATCACTGATTCTTGTAAAACCACCATCGATCGATAACCAACCATGGTAGGTTGAAAACAACCATTGTTGGTTACCTTTGAACCCTTAGGCAATAATGTTATGCTTCAAAATAGATGTTAGGATAAAATCTTTAAAAGTTAAGCTTTTGGATCAAAATTATGTTTAGATCAGAAACTTATAAAACCTAAATTTTAAAAAAAAAACTTGAGAGAATGCTTAAAATTAAAAAATTTAAATGTATTTTCCCCTATAACCCAACCATGGCCAGTTGGCCCTAACTATTGGTGGTCACCCAGAACAATCACCGAACACTGTGTAAACTGTAAGTGCACAAAAACATGAGAAAAAGAGCATAAAAATTGTTGTTAAAGGAATTTTTAATGAATAAAATGGAAATTTGAAATTTCCATGATGTCTTCCTTACTTAAATGGACTCCATGGATTCCCAATCATTCCAAGATGTAAGATGTTGGAAATATTTTCATTGATGTCAAAGGTCTAGCATTATTGGTGATAAAGGCCCCATTGCATTTAATGCTATTTGTAATAGTTATATCTTGGCTAATGTGTGTTAATATTTATTTAATATTAATGAATATATTTTTGGTTGCATATGAGACAAAATAAGGGCCCATGGAGAAGTCAAAGAGTCATGAGGTAAAGACAAAAGAAGGATGGGATGCATTTTCCCATGAAGAGTCATCTTGGGGAATTCCAAGAGTCACCAAGTGAAGATAAAAGAGGAAGGGCACAATTTCTCATGAAGGGACACTTTGAGGAATACAAAAAGTCACCAAGATAAGGACAAAATATGGAAGGATGTTTTTACTCATGAAGGGTCACCACATGACTTTTCAAAGACAAGGATATAAAGGGTCATACAAGTTTGGTGCCATTTTCCATGAGGATTGAAGGGTCACGAAGGGTGAAGGCCAAAGGTCATTTGGAAAGCTATAAATAAAGGCTTGAGAAGCCATTTGTATAGTGTAAGAAAGAGTTTGATTTGAGAGAGAAATATCTAGCTTAGAAGAGCATTTGTGAGAGATGAATATGATTTATATTTGTTATATCTAGCTTAGAAGAGCAAAGGTGAGAGAGAGGAAAGAGATGCTGTAATGAACTATCATTTGTTGAGATAGAAATATTGAGAGATAGTTGTGTGGTATACACAAAGGGGTTGGTGCTCTTTTAGGTTGGTGCTCATTAATTGTTGTTGTGTTGGTGCTCAGCAAAGGGGTTAGTGCTCCTGTGGGTTGGTGCTCACGAATTATTATTGTGTTGGTGCTCAGCAAAGGGGTTGGTGCTCCTATGGGTTGGTGCTCATGAATTATTGTTGTGTTGGTGTCATCAAAGGGGTTGGTACTCCTATGGGTTGGTGCTCATGAATTGTTTCTATATTGGTGCTCAGCAAAGGGGTTAGTGATCCTATGGGTTGGTGCTCACAAATTGTTGCTGTGTTGGTGCTCAACAAAAGGGTTAGTGCTTGTGTGGGTTGGTGCTCATGAATTATTGTTGTGTTGGTGTTAGTAAAGGGGTTGGTGTTCCTGCAAGTTGGTTCTTGTGAATATTTTTTGAGTTGGTGCTCATTCATATATTTGAGATTGTTCTCTATGGTTTTTCTCACATTGGGTTTCCACGTTATATTTGGTGTCTCTCTCTATCTTGTGTGGTGTTTATTGTTTCAATTTAATTACATATCTTGAATGTTTGATTAAGTGGAATTTGATTAAGGGAAAATTTTATAAGATATATGATATACTGATTCACCCCCCTCCAGTATATCCCATGCTTAACATAGGATTGGATTACGAAGAGGATCAATTCAAATATTAGTCATGAAAACTCACAAAAGAATGCATAAGAGTTGAAAATATAACCCAACCTATTCTAATGGGGTATGATAATGATAATAAATAAAAAATTGAAATAAATAAATACCAATTACCTTTCTAAAAAATTCCATAGACACCTAAAAATGGCCACCGATAACCTCTAATCAGGCTTTCGGCCAATTTCCACCCAAAATGCACAATTTGGCCTAAAAACACTAAAACATACTAAATGATGTGAAATTGACATATTCAAGTGCCAATTTTTTCCAGGGTATGACTAAATGGGGAAATGTAATTTATGGGCCAGCTAACTTTGATCAGTTCATTTCGAGTCAAAATACCAAATTTACACCTAGGTGATTTGGATTGCTCTTTTCTATCAAATCTCTTACATGAGACATGTGCCTTTGTTATTTTTTTTGGTAACATCTTAAATTGGAATATGTTTCCAATGCATCTAAAATCACCTTTCAATTATAATCCAGTCAAATTTTGGACCAATAACAAGGCATTCTGATCAATTTGAGTAATTTGTGCACAAAGTGCTTAATCATGCTTAAGAGCTAATTAACCTAAATCAAAGCCTAATTAATAAATTCATGAAAACTTGTTGAATACTTGTTTTTAGGAATTAATATTGAATATATTCATCATCAAGTGACCTCATTTCTTGGAAAGATATCCCTAGGCCATAAATGCCACAAATATTAGGATGCATGCCTCCCATGCCTCATTAATGCCTTCCATGATGCCCTCCATGCCTATTAATTTCCCCTTCTTCCAATGTCATGATTAGGATAATTACAAACTTAATTCCAAAAATTTAATTAATCTTCAACCATACATCTCAATCTTGAGATGGATAGTTCAAGTTGATTCTAGACATTCTCAAAAATCTATAAATAGAGAGGCCATGAACATCATTTCTAAGTTATTTTGGTGAAAAGTTATAATGCACAAATATCTTCAATAATCCATTACTACTAGTGTTACCATGCCAAATTGATTCCAAGCCAAGCCAAGCCATAAGCCAAAGGTGCCAAGAAGAAGAGGAGATAGCCAAGCCTCCTTTGATGAAGACTTCATGAGCACAAACCAAGCAAGCCACCACTACAAAGGCATTTAGAGCATCTAAGGAAAGTGAAGGAATTTTTGTGTTTTATTCCTTACTTTTTAGTTGTGTTTGTCATTTATTTTTGTTAACTAAGCTCTCCTTAGTGTCTAGGCCTAGAGATGTTATGCTATTAGTGTGTTTATTTCATTTTGTTTTCATTTTAGAACTAACACCATACTAACCATCCTCTCTTGAGTCAAATTCCTAGACCATAGATTCCACCTTTCAAGAGTGGATCAAATCATATTTTTCCCCTTGATATAGTGTTCTTGTCTTTGTTAACAATTGATTCCAAGCTCCTCCATTGTCTCAAGACCACTATGCATAACCTAGGCTCAAGATAAAAAATCTCTAATTTGTCCTATCAAATGAATCTTGCAAATAAAATACAATGATCAACACAAAATGTTTTGGAGACAATTCTGTGTTATAAGTTTACAATAATTTATCTTAAAAATGAGGTTATATGCCCTTCTATTTGTAGATTTTCTAGATGGTCTAAGATCAACCATGACCCTCCATCTCAAGATTGAGATGTATAGCTATGAATTAATCTAATATTTTCAATTAAATCCATAAATATCCTCATAATGAGTTTGGAAGAAGGGGAATTAATGAGGCATGGGTGCCCATAAACCTGATATTTAGTGCATTTATGGTTTATGGATGCCACCCCATAGATCATATCACTAGGTAATGCATATATTGAGAATCAATTTCTAATAATGAAATAATCAATAACCTCTATGTAAAATCCACTTAAACTCTTGATTTGAATTAATTATCTTAAACAAGATTAATCAATTTTAGTGCAATTCTTTTGAAATTGGTGCTTAATTAATCAAAATAGTCAAAAAGTCATATTACTGGGTTGTAATTTGACTCAAGAAAAATTTAGAAGGTGATGTTAGATACGTTGGGACCATTATCCCATGTAGTATGTTTCCAACACAAAATAACAAAGGTACAAGATGTGTACTAACTAATTAGAAGAAAATGGTGATCTAAAGCACAAAAAAGAGAAAATGTCATTTTGACTCAAAATGAATTGATCAAAGTTAGGAATCACATAAAATGCATTACCTCATTTAGGGATACATTGGATTAAATTGGAACTTGTATATGGAAAGATCAAACCATTTAGCATGTTTTTAGTGATTTTGGTGTAAATAGTGGATTTGAGTGCAATTCAAGTAAGATTAACAACTTCAACACAAATGGTGTTAGGAATTGGATGTCTAAAAATGGTAAAGCACTTGTTGTAGTTTCATCATCACCTTACACATGAGTTATTTATTATAGTTCCTTGCACCACATGGCATCATCATAGGACATGTTCTCATCCTTGGAGCCTTGTTCTATGCCTTTCGTCTTTTTGGGTGATGATACTTTCATTGAAGTTAGTGGTAGTGGATATATTGAAGTGAATGATGGTATATTTCATGATGTTATATGTGTTCCCTCTTTATCCACCAATCTCCTAATTATTTATCATATCACTCACATCATTTGAGTAAGAGAGTTGAGTTTACACCAAATTCTATGGTTATTAGGGAAGCTAACAATGACTCTATTATTGCATTTGAAAAACTAGATCATCGGCCATGATTGTATACTTTCTCACTTTTTACACTTTATCAACCCTATACTCCACTACTCATGCACCTAAATGGGTTGAGTAAATTATGTCATGAGTGATTCAGACATATCAACTATCACTACCTAGAGAAACTCAATCATCTAGACATGGTTTCAGGGTTGCCATGAGTCAAGTTTTTTGGCAGAGTTTGTCAAGGTTGCATTCTTGGTAAGCATCACAAGGAAAATTATGACAAGGGAAAATCATAGAGAGATAAACATATACTGGATCCTATTCAAAGTGACATTACTAGTCCATTTCTAGAACCCTCACTCAATAGTACTAAATACATGCTTACTTTCATTGATGACTATTCAAGGTACGCTTGGGTGTACTTTCTTACTCGGTAATTTGAAGTCTTTGATCACTTTCATGACTTCAAGGTGCTTTTATAGAAACATTCAAGTAAAGCCATTAATAATTTTCACACTGATAATGGTGGTGAGTATCTCAATAACTATTTTGAGTAATTTTATACATCAGAGTGTATTTAACTACAACGTATAGTTCCATATAGTCCTCAATAAAATGGACATTATAGAGCACAAAAATAAGTCCTTAAAGGAAATGGACAACTGTATGATACACTCCAATTCTCTTTCACCTCAGTATTGGGTTGGGGCCATCAACTGTGCTTGTTGTATTTAGAACCATTTTCCTTATAAATCATTGAATAGAGTCACTCTTTTTGAATCTTAGAATGGTCAAACACACACCCTAGTTGATCATTTCTGAGTGTTTTGATATCTTTTTATGGCCTACATTCCCAATAAAAAACATAAGGCAATGGAACCTTAGAGACATCCTTGCATCTTCGTATGATATCCTAAGAGTGTTAAGGGATACATGCTTCTCCATCCCACCACTCATGATTTATTCATTGAGATGAGCATTGATTTTACATAGGGTCCTTCATACTCTACACTCAACACCTCTCCCATTCCTTAGACACACTGGGATTTGATGTTAATTTTGATGATTAATATCCACTTTATCAACTTCATGATGATCTAGATTCTTATTCTAGTTATAATTATGAGAGTAACAAGAGTACTCCCCTCCTCCTTCTCCCAAAATATCTTCAAAAACTTATTAGTCTCCTCTCACTCTCTGGGTAGTGGTCCTCTTTGGGCTATATAGACACTAAAAAATGTTGGCCAATTGGTTAGAGATCCATCATACAACAAGTGAACTTGTTCATAATTCTAGGATGCCCCACATGTTTTCATTGCATCTACTTCTGATCTATAATCATTTAATAAGGCTTCAAGCACTCTTGAGTGGCATAATGTTATGGAATAGGAGTATTATTACTTGTAGAGGAACAACACTTGGGATTTAGTCCCTCTTTCTAAGGTAATAAAACTTGTTCGATGTAGATGTGTCTATGGAACAAATTTTTTAGAAGATGGATCCATAGAAAATTTCAATGCATGATTGGTAGCAAAGGGTATTTATTAGTTACTTGAGATTAACTATACCTATACATTCAACCCAGTTGCCAAAATGAACTCAATTTGACTCACTCTCACCATTATTGTAACACATCACTAGGATGTTCATTAGATGGATGTGAAGAGTGTCTTTTTTTATGATGACCTCAAAGAGGAAATATACATGGAGAGACCACAAAGATTTATGTAAGATTCCTCCTTAATTTTTAAACTTTATAAATCTATCTATGGCCTCAAATAATCTCCTTGAGCTTGGTATGCCAATATGGACTCTTTTCTTATTTTAGTTGGGTTCACCAAATGCCATTATGATCTGAATGTCTACATATTATGGCAATATGATTCATTATTGATTTTATTTTTCTATGTAGATGACCTAATGTCCATAGGTAGTTCTTCATCGACCATCATAATTGTGAAAAAAAAATTATCTAACAGGTTCTCAATGACTAACTTGGGATTTTCGCATTACTTCTTCAGGATTAAAATTCTCAATTTTACTCTAAGATCTCTATTACATAATCTAATTATGCTCTTGATTTTCTTACATAGTTTAACATGGCTAACTATAAGACAAATCCAACTCATTTTATGTCTAGTGTGAATTTTGAGGCTAATTGTCCATTTTCATTGGTTAATGATATATCATATCGATAACTTATTGGCAGTCTCATCCATCTTACACAAACTAGACCTAACATTTCATATGTTTTAGGGATGATATCTATATTTATGTAAGAACCACATGAGCTACACTGGAAAGTAGCTAAGTAGATTCTCTACTACATTCAGGGTTCTCATAGTTTCAAGATTTACTATGGATGAGGAATCAACATTGACTTGACTGGTTATAAAATTGTGAGTCTAATTTAGGCTATAATTTCTCCCTCAGTTTAGGTCCAATTAGTTGGTCAATCAAGAATAAAATGTTATTGCATTATATTTTACATAGGTAGAATATAGATGAGTTGTTAATACTGCCACTAAGGCTATTTAACTTTAGGAGATTCTCACTAAGTTTGGCATCTAATTTTGATGACCAACAATCATCTTTTATGAAAACCAAAGCACAATCTAGATTTGTAGGAATATGGTTCTCCATCAATAGACTAAGCATATCGAGATTCGCATGCATTTTATTCAAGAGTTCATCCATCTTCTACATCTAGATAATGGATCAAATTGATAATATATTCACCAAACCCTTCACTAAAATCAAGTATCTTCATTTATGGGCTCCTTTTGAGGTTTGGGAAGCTCCATCTTATTCCTCCTTTGGGGAATCATCTTTATGTACTTGAGTACTTCATCAGGCCTTTATTTTGAGACCTAATTCTTCTACCTATTTAAGTTATGCTTAAGGTGGGTGTTAGTGTTAGCTTTTTCCCACTATGTGATTTTACCTATATAATCTAGTCATCTTGTTTAGGCTTAATAAAAGTCATGGAGAAAATAATCACACATGCATGAGATTTTTGGGGCATGTTTATTTTCCACCTAGATAATAAAACTTCCTATGTACTTTTTGGCTAATGCTTATTTATGCGTTAATAAGAATTAACCAAAAATATTAACAAACATTCCAAAAAGTATACATGAAGTTTCATTATATAGGTGAAAACATTAATAAGAATTAGCCAAAAATTACATAACAAGGTTCATTATATAGGTGGAAAATAAATATATCCCAACATCCTCATGCATGTGAGATTATTTTCCCAATGACCTTTATTAAACCTAATAAAGATGATTAAATAGTGTAGGTAAAACCACATAGAAAAAAAAATCTTACACTAACAACCCCTTTAGGCATAGTTTAGGTGGCTATAATAATTGGGTCTCAGTAGAAAGGCTTGATGAGGTAACCAAATACATAGAGATGATTCCCAGAGGGGAAAGAAGATGGAGCTACCTAAACACCTTGAAGAGATCACAAATGAATATACTTACTCTTGGTGAAGGGTTTTGTGAATATATCAACAAGTTTTTGTATTGATTGGATGTAGCAAAGATAAATGATTTTTTCATGGATGAGATTTTGAATGAAATGTATGTGAATATCAATATTCTTAATCTATTGATGGAGAATTGCGTTCATAAAAATCTGGATTGTGCTTTGGTTGTCATAAAATATTATTGTTGGTCATCTAAACTAGATGCTAAAATCAGTGAGAATCCCCTAAATCCAAATAGCCTCATTGTTAATATTAAAAACTCCTTTGTATTCTACCTCTATAGAAGATAAAATAATAGCATTCTACTTCTTGCTTGACCAACTAATCAAACCTAAATTGAGGGAGAAACTATAGCATGAAGTAGACTTATGATTTTGAATTTCTCTAGCCCAATATAAATCTTTATAACCATCAAGTCGATGTCAATGTGTGCTCCATGGTAATATTGAAATTATGAATAACCTAAATTTAGTATAGAGTCTAATTACCTACCTTTTATTATAGCTCATGTGGTTCTGACATAAATCTAGAGACCATGCCCACTATAAATGAAGCATCAAGTATAGTGTGTGTAAGATATATGATATTACTAACAAGTTATCAATATGAGGTAGCATTAACTAATGGAGATAGATAATAAAACTCAAGCTTCACACAAAATGGAAAATGAGTCAGATTTGACTTATAATCAGCCATGCTAAACTATGAAATTAAATTAAGAGTATACATGGATTATGCAATAGTGATCCCAGAGCCAGACTGAGAAATTTAAATCTCAAGGAAGTAATGCCACAAAGCCAAGTCAATCATTGAGAACCTGTGATCTTGAAAAATCTTTATAGTTTCCTCAAAAACTAACAAAGACCCACTTCATATTTTTCAAAACCTATAAAAACCCAAAAAAATAATTCCCAGTTAAAGTACTAGGTGGTATAGAATCTACAAATTTCTATAAAATACCTTCAAAGCCTCCAAAAATGGTAAAAATTTGATTGTCACAAAACTAGGTCATGTTTATAGCCAATCCTAGGGTTTTGACACCTTATAAATCTAACATCAATATCCTTTTTTCATTTGAAGACCCTGACTAAATAGATCTGCATGGATTTTTTAGAAACCCCACCAAACTTTTAAAAATGAAAATCAATAAAAACACCTCAATAAGTTAGAATGCTAGCTCTCACAACATGAACAATGGCATTTGGATACCATCAAAGCTATGATACCATGTTGGATTGAGCCAAAATCAAAGATCTACTGGATAGGATCAAATGCACTTGGGTACCTCATCAGGCCTTTGTGTTGGGACTTAATTCTTCTACCCACCTAAGCTATTCTTAAGGGGTATGTTAGTGTAAGTTTTTTCCCTATGTGTTTTATCTACATGATCTATTCAAATTTCTTGGGTTTAATAAAGGTCATTGGTAAAATAATCCCACATGCATGAGAATGTTGGGACATGTTTATTTTTCACCTATATAATGAATCTTCTTATGTAATTTTTGGATAATTCTTATTAATGTAACTTTTGTTTGTGAAGATAAGCTTCTTCCTCTGAGTTGTTTCTTTTTTATTTCACTACTCCATATAAGTTTTATTCATGCATTTTATCCTATCCATTAGATATTCGATTGTGGCCCACTCTGACAACTACTTCCCATGAAGGTGGAATTATTACAATGTGCTCAGTGGATATCTTACAAAGCATATGCATTTGTAGCCTTGTATTAAAGATAGTAATTACAAAAAATAATATGATGAAGAGTCTTAAAAAATTATATCATACTGCATTTTTAGCTAGGCAATCCACTAATGATGTAGTTTATACTTTATATATGAATTTTCATGCTAGAATGAATGCTTGATGTAGTAATAAATACTTAATATTTCCTTGGATTTGCAAATCTCTACTCTAGATTCTCAAATAGATTGCTTTAACACATTCTAAATGCATTTTTCCCATGTCATAAATGCACTAATGTAATTATGTAATTATATACTTCACAAATCCAAATTCATAGCTTATTAGTGATGAATATGACATATAAAAAGTTGTAAAGATTACAAAAAATGGAATCATGCAATAAGGGAGACCTAAAATAGTGATAAAAGAGGCCCAATTCCATAAACATACATTGTGTTTTTCTTAGGCCCAAAATCATAGAGTGTATATCTCTAGGGAAAACATCATAAATTTAGGGAAATAAGAAGGGAGGAGAGAGAAATAATATAGATGAGGAGATAAAATGAGGGGGGTGAAAAGAGATAGTTATAACATGATAAAAATGATCCAAAATAGCCTAATCTAGACTGTTGATCAATAAACATATAAATAACCCATACCAAAAGTAGGTGTCAACATAATGCCCCACTTTGATGTGTGTGTTTGTGCATACATATGAAACCAAAACAACCAATGTGTGGATACAAAAAATATATATCTTGAAACTTCTAGAACAACTATAATGTACTTGTAAAACATGCATAGGAAATGTGTATGTATAAAAGTCCCCAAGCAGTCTAGAATTTACTCAAATATATAAAGGAAATACTAAATTAATACACTTTGTAAATATGTGTATGTTTGGTAGAGACCCTTATATGAGTCCCCAACATCTATGGATTTGTTTGGATTTTCCTATGATACCTACAAGAAAAATATGTGTAGATGGCCATGAAAATAATATGCTAAAATATATTAAAGACAACCAAAAAATTATGCACATTCATCTATTTATAGTATCCTACATGATTTACCTACATCTCTTAATATGTTCCAAAGGAAGCTTCCCTTGTACAATTTCAAGTCTCAAAAATTATACTAAATCTTGCATTCATTTCTTGGTACATTTTTTAGTGACCAACAATTTAAAGAAACATAAATATGATGTAATATAAAAAATTATAATGATAGGATATTTCTTGGATGTATCCCATGGCAAGATCAAGTGTCATGTATTATGTACATCTAAAAAAACTCAACCTATAATTATCCTTGTCTAGATGAGAAAAAAAAGTAAGGAAATACCTACATCATAAAATATGGAAATAAGGATGGGTAGAATATATTGCCTCTTGAAATGTTTGTCAAACCTATGAAGAACATATCTCAAAAGAAAATTTTGTGTGCATCATGTGTAGGATTTAAAATAAAAACACTAACATCTAACATCGTGGTAAGATATCATTATGGAAGAATATAAGTTATAATTAGATTTCCACATATGGTGTTGTGATGTAATGTATATAAGCACAATTGTAATGATATCCCCAAGTAGGAAACATATAATGAATGTAAGCACATAATGAATTTGCCCCTCACTCACAACATGTAATCAATGAAATCACATGAATAATATGTCACTCACTAGAAAAATTTAACCCATGAAGCACAACGGTTTCCTGCTCTAATAAGGCAATGTAGTAGTATATGTATAAATTTTAATCACAAGTGTGGATAATTTCCCCTAGAAATTAGATTATGGGAATGATGGAAACATAGGCAAGCAATGACAAATATCTACATGATATGAACCATGGAAAATAAGAAGAGTTTTACATGATATAAATCATGACACTAAAACACATAGTAAACATAAAGTGGACAACGAAAGAAAGGAAAACAAACTTAGAAACAACTAAACATGGCATGCACATAGTAGATACATAAAGTAAGGAAAACATATCACATCTAGAATAAACAAATAAAACATAGAAGGAACATAGAGTAAAAAATAAATCATATCAAACAAAAAGAAATAAATGTCATGCTTAGAGTATCAAGAAAGGAAGACACACAAAGTAAACAAGGAAAACACATTGAATATAAGCATGTGACACAAATTACCCATATAAAAACAAAAGGAAACACTAGAAATAAATGCCACACATACTATACAAACACATGAACATATGAAACATAACAAGCACATGACCATATATGAATGAAATAATAAAATAAGGATACATATAGCAGGGGAGATAGACTATCATATATAAGATCACATGAAAATTAAAAATGATTTGTACTATGATGACCAAATATTAGGTGCACGAAGGACAATTGCATGTTAGAGGTAACTCACAATTATAATAGGGAATGCACACTAAAGAATTCAAAAATAATAAATCAACTCACATTCAAAATAGAGTGTAATTCTTGTATTGCATAAATGAAACTTATATTCAATTATGAATGAATGTGATACATTGCATGCATGACATAATAGATATGCATAACATTCTAACTATCGTTACGACTGTGCATGGAATCAACCCTTGGACAGATACATATGTTACATATTTATATATGAAATAAAATAAGTGGCTACCATTAATTTTAGTAACAAAGAATATATTTATGAATTTCATCTACCTTGATGGGTGATGGTTACAATACTAGGTACATGGTGACTAACTATCCAGCTAAATAACTAAAAAATTATAGGTTGAGAAATTATAGGTTGAGAAGTGCCACTTGGAAAGCCACATATTAGATTATTAGGTTAACTTATGGATGTGCTAGAGATGACAAAAGTAGAGGTGCGTGATTCGATGAGAAAGTTCTAGTGAGGTGTGTGAGAGTGTGAATGATTTAGGCATAGAGTAGTGTGTAAGATAATGAATTTGTCTTAGTTGGGCACATAGGTGTTCAAAAAAGTGTGAGACTAGTGCATGATATTGAGAGCATGATCAATGTGGAGTAGTGTGTAGGATTTCAAAACAAGTGTGACAATTTAGTAGGAAGGAAAATGAGAAGTTTATGTTGTATAGGATTTGTGCATAGATCATTTACCTTTTCCTGAAGAGCAATGGTCTCCATTTCATCTTTATGAATATTCAAGATGAAGTTTCTACTATTTTTACCACTTATCTTGATCATCATATTGCCCTACTTTTGTCATTATAAAAATTTGATGTATACTATGGTAGGTGCATATATCTATCACTTCAATCATATGATACTTATCTGTTAGGCACAAGTGTTTGAGGTTGAGACCAAAGGATGTTGTGTCACTATTAGTTAATAAGTGGAGGAATGTAAGGGTGAAGGAGATCCATGTCGAATAGTGGGTGCATGTTAAAGTATAGAGGCATATCAAGAATGAATTTTTTCACACCAATTATGTTAATAATGGTGTAATGACCATAGTGTAGAGGCTTGATATTCCTATGTGGACCCTTTTGAGTTATCCTTCTGAAGGTGAAACTGGAATTTATTTCCAAATTAGAATGCATGAGGTGTGTGATGTGTGTCATGGTGATCCTTGTAATTTCATTGGGTATTAGAAAGGATATGTTGAAGGTTTTGGTGAATACATTATATATGGCACAAAGATTTATTATCTTTGTCTATTCCCTATTCTTATGTATGTGACTTAATATTGGTTGGTGCATGGTAGGAGATGTCTAGAGGTGTCATAAGTTGAAACCTAAGATATTTATAGAATGTAATATGCCCCATATATATCTCTAGGGATTTTTTGTAGGAATGTTGAATGTATAATATATTATCATCCCAAGTGTGAGCATGCATGAAATTTTACATGCATAGAAGATGAAATAGTGTTTTATTGACAAAAAAATTATCCATCTATCTATGGATGAAATGTTTTTAATTGATCAGTTGTGTTCCCATCAAGTACCATAGTGCTTTCCAAAAAGTGACTCAGAAAGTGTTGATCTCAATAAAAAATGATGGATGTTGGGAATCCAAAATGAACCCAAACAAGGTTGAATAAGGATAACATGGTGCCAATTGCATCAATGTCTTAACTTCAAGCCACTATGATATCCATATTTGAAAACATATCCACTATGACAAAAACCATCATGTTTTCATCTCATCAAAGGCAACCCAATCATGAAATCCATGTTGATATATTCCTATGGTTTGGATGGGAATAGTAGAGGTGTGTAAAGTCCAAGATTCCTATTTTTTGGCATGGAGATACAAAAAGGAATGCAATAATTGATGTGGCACTCCAAATATTTTCACATGTATGGCTAGTATAATTGTGACTATAATGTGGCTAGATTATTTATCGAGATAATGTGTACCAAGGTCTTGGCATAATGCACCTCCCAAATAAGTTTTTGGTGAGGTGCACCACCGAGAACACAGAGGTACCTGAGCTTATAGATAAGTTTGTCGTAAAAGTAGAAATCTCAAATATGTTTACCTTGTGTGAGTCTAGTATAATTGTCTAAGAAGTCATAGTCAAATGAGTAGAGAGATACCATTTATATAAAATTATGGTTTCATGTATCTAACATTGTTATGAGCATGTGAACTAGTAGTTGACCAAGGAAATCTTTTACCTTATTATCATTCACTTTCTTGTGTTTGATCACAAGATGGAACTAAAATAATTAAGTCATCTATTTCATCTGGTAGAAATTCTCTAGCTTTCTCTATGTCTATAGGAACTAAAGTGGCTTATGATCAGAATAAAAAACTATCTCCTTCCCCAAGATGTAATGATGTCATTATTTAATTTCTTTCACAATATCATACAAATATTTTTCATAGGTGGAGTACCTATGCACCATGTCACTAAATTTTTTGGAATGGTACATGATCATATTTCCAAGTTGCATGAGTATTGTGCTAAGTGCATAGTTAGATGCATTAGTGTGAAGTTCAAAGGAATGCATAATATCAGGAATTGTAGGTATAAGCATTATGCAGAGGCATTGTTTAAGCACCTCAAAAGCACTTTGTTGTGCATGATTTCATCCAAACTTGGATTTTATGTGTGTTACTTGACTGAAAGGGGAAAATATGTGCAAGAAACCAAATATGAATTTGTGGAATAAGTTCGTGAGTCCAAGAAAGATCCTAAATTCTATGAGATTGTGTAGAGTGGATCAATCTTGGATCACATTGTTATTTTAATTTATGAGTTTAAGAAAGATCCTCAATTCTATGAGATTATGCAAAGTGGATCACTCTTGGTACATGATCATATTTGCATGTTGCATAGTTAGATGCATTATTATGAAGTTAAAAGGAATGCATTATGAGTAAAAGTTTTGTGAAGAGGCATTGTTTAAGTCCCTCAAAATAAATTTGTTGTGCATGAGTCTATCCAAACTTGGACTTTGTGTGTTTTACTTGATTGAGTAGGGAAAATATATGCCATGAACCAAGGATGAATCTGTGAAATAAGTTTGCAAGTCCAAGAAATATCCCAAATTTTATGAGATTATGAAGAGTAGATAAATCATGGATCACCTTGTTATTCTCATGGTCTACATGAATTATTATGTGATCAATGTTGTATCCCAGGTGCTCTGTTTTCTTAGTGCCAAATGTAAAATTTTATAAAATGTCCCATAACTTTGTGTTGATGCAAGGTGTTTAAGATGCATGTGATATGTTCCATATGCTCCTCCAAGATATTGTTGAAGATGAGGATTTTATATAGGTAGAAAATGATAAAGGAGTTAAGGAAAGACCTGAGTAGATTCTATATTAACTAAATGAAAATGGTTGGTGGATTGTTTTGTTTGAAGGGCATGACAACCATTACTATATTCCTTCCCATGTCATAAAGGTTGTTTACCAAACATATTTAGGATGGACTGGAACTTGATGGTAGCCTAAATTCAAGTCAATCTTGGTGAAGTATTGTGTACCTCTGAGCTGGTCCTAAAGGCCCTCAATGTGTGGTAGTAGATACTAATTATTCACCATGGTTTTTTTGAGTGAAGTATAGTTTAAGTATAGACACCATGACCCATCCTTCTTGGGTGCGAGGATTATCAAACTTACACAAGGAGAATACTTGGGCCCATTTTTTCCTTGATCAAGGAGATCTTATATTTTGTATTAGATTTCATCATTCTTCCAAATTGATCTTAAATACATGGGGTTTTATGAAATAGGGGATCTAGACACCAAATCAATGTAATGATTTATTTCAGTCAGTGTGTTGGATGGCTTTCAAGATCTATGAAGACCTCATCATGTTGCTTCAATAAATTATCTAATTATTATTTTTGTAATGTTTATTGTGTGGTGCACACTATCAAAACTTTCTTTGTCTCATGCGTAGGTGTATCAAGGTGAACCATGAGTAACACAAAATTTTGCACATTTGAAAAAAGTTCCCATCATTGCTTGGAAAATACCAAGGTAACTTTAGTTGTGGGATCTGAATCAAAGAGGTTGAATAATCAATCTTGTGCCTAGATAGTCCAACACGATGGCTTGGATTGATATATAGCTTTAGGATCATATAAATAAAACCTTCCTAGAAATATGTTATATACCTCCAAAGATGAGATGTCATAAGTGAATATGTCCTCCATAGGCTTAATTTTTAACTAAAATCTACATTTTATCCAGACCTATTTATCTTTCCCATACTAGATCCACCCTAATGAGTATATATTTGGATGCATAATAGTGACAATGTCAAAGCATTATGTTGTGGATTACATGATTGTGTTATTTTAGTTATCATTATTGATAATGAGATGAAGAGGTTGACTCTTCACCTAGAACTTGGTGTGGAAAAGGTGTTCTCACTCTTAGGAAGTGTGTATCACATGGTGATGGTGCTCAAAAAATTCACATCTATATTAGTGTCTTACTTTAGTGCAAGACTTAATGCAGACTAGGAAATCAAGGATTGTTGTGCATGGTATTCAAATTCATCATGAGTGTGAAAGTGATGATGATGGTACCACTTATCATCAGATTTATTCTTGCCTTTATTAAAAGTAGAAGGCATAGGATTATTTTATTTATGTACAGTATTATTGGTTTTATACCCTCTATGAGAAGTGATTTGATTTTCTATATAAGGTTACGATAAGGAGTTTTAGGAGGGTTGGACCTTGTGCATGGTGTTAGATTGATAGGTGAGATGTTGATTCAAACTCACCTTGGCTTCAACATTGGTAGAGTTTCATAATTTAATAAATCCATATTTATATGAATATAAGGTGAGAGTCCATTGATGTAATTCAACACTTTATGTTGTTCACTCAAGTTCTCTAATAAACACATAGAGTAGTCTTGGAATGTGTTCATTTAGTATTACACTAGCTAATCTTTGCATTGGTGTAATTATTTTAACTTGATGTATTCATCCTCAAAGTGTAAAATAGGTTAGTAATCCTCCTACAATGAATTGACAAAGGTCTTCCATGACTTAGCTAGAGCACACTCATGCATGTTATGCATTGAAGTTCTCCCACCAGTGAACAACTAGAGTAGACATCTTTAACACTATGAAATTGGTCTTATTGGCATCAATGAAATGATTGATTAATAATTATGCCTTGAGATCTAAAATGCATATAATACTTTAGAATTTATGTTTATTTTGAACAAAGGAATGTTAAGATTAACTTGGACTTTAAAGCAATTTTGTTGCTAAAAATATTATTGAGTGAACTATTGAGGAAGATCAAATGATGTCAGGTAAATTTGCATCATCAAATCATGAAATTAGATAAAAATTTAATGTATTTTTCCTCCAGTGTATCGATAATGAGCTTTTGAAATATAGAATTCCCTTAGGTTACTTCTAGGCATTAGCCATCTTAATTTTTTTACATCATTCCTTTGGATAGTCTAAAACAAAACTAACTGATAGACCTTATTTTTCTTATTGCATTCACATATTTACATGCATATAATGAAAGAGTTATTCTCTAATATCAATTAGCCACACTATGGTGGCCCAAGATCAAGCATGGAGGACAAATGCATGTTAGAGGTAGGTCCTAGTTATAATAGGGAATTAACACCAAATAATTTAGATAGAATCAATGAACACACATTCACAATGAAGTAGAAGTATTGTATTGTAGAAATGGTACAATGTGATATAATGTGTATGATAGAATAAATATTCATAGCATGCTACCAATCATTATGACTATACATGACATTAACCCTTGTATAGATGCATGTGTTACATATTTACACATGAAATATAAATAACATTTACAACTACTATTGGTTACAGATAATATAATTTTGAGTCATTTCATCTTCCTTGTTGAGTGATGGTTTAACTTCTAGGTACATGGTGACTAGATATATAACTAGATAAATGACATATTCTAGGATGGGAATTCCTGCTTGGCAAAGAATGTAGTTGGAATAAGATGACGCATGGATGTGTTAGATCTAAGACAAGTGTAAGCACGTGAGTCCATGAGAAAGTGCCAATGAGTCACATGAGACTGAAAGTGAGATAGGTGTAAAAGAGCATGCAACACTGTTAATTGTGAGAGTTAGGCACATATGTCTGTGAAATAGTGTGATAATGGTGTGCAAGGCTAATAGAATGATCAGAATAGAGTGTGAAAAAATGTGAGTATGTTGCATAAAGGCAAAGGAGACATGCATGTTGTGTATAAATCATGTATAGATCGAATAATGATAAAGAAAATCAGAAAAATATATAAACTAAAATGATATAAAGATAATCCCTACATAATTTTGATAAATAAAACATGGGAGGTGCTTCCATCATTTTATTAATCCATAATCATGTGCACATACATGTTGCATATAAATATTATATTAATCTTGATATTTTCATCAATGGCATGTGTGTAAACAATATTTGCAATATAACATCTATCAATAGGATGATAATCATGAAAGTATAATGTATGCTATAATATATACATAGTGTATCAATATTTTTACAAATACTAATTTAACAAGATAAAATAAAATGAATTTAAAAAAGAATATAATAATCATTGTCATAAAAATCATGGGAGACATAAATGCAATTAGTGAAACATGCAACATAACAAAAAAATAAAACACATATAACAATATAAGAATTCAAAGTAGTATAATGCATCATACAAATTGTGAGTATTCAAGTTCCCATAGAAAATGTTAGTTATCATAACTAGCCAATAATGTTATGATGTCCATTTAAAACGCCATAAGATATAAAAGTTCAATCACTAGGACCATTAGCAACATGTATAAGTTGTGGTGGAACCCATGAGGCTAAGGATAACAAATCATCATCATCATATTCATTCATTGTATTATTCACTAAGTAAATAATTTCTCACATATAATGATTTTATTTATGGTTATTTTGGACCTTTATTGGAATTGACTTATGCCTTTGGAGTTTATGCAACCTTCCTTTAGCTAAGCAATATAATAACTATTTCAGTGTTTTCATGTATATTGATTCATATTTGGTCTACATTTTTGAAAAAATAGTGATCCTTATGTATATTTTGTGAAGGTATGCATGCTTCTCAACTTGAATTTGGATCCTCTACATGCGACATTTATATATTCACATGCAAAGTGGTGATGCCTCCCTGATTTATTACAATACATTATTCCTTTCCATCCCACAAACTATTGATCAAACACATGCTTAACACATCCACCTATGGCACACATGCATCACTTTCTCCATTTTGTGGTACCTTTATAAGTTTTCATAACACTAAGTCACAATTTGTGTAGGTCTTCATCTTTACATGCAAACCATTTACATACTCATGATCTACATATCAATTCTCTCTTACCATGTGGCATGCCAACTAGAATCTTCTAAGTCTATGGCATGTCACATAACCTGTCAGTGGAACTACATAAATGGAAGTCTAACCATTCACCTAAAAAAATCCCTAACATCACTTATCTATAATATGAACTACCAACATTTTGTAACCATCATTAGGTATAACTGCTTATTATAATGAATATATATCATAACCATCTAACCCATAATGGCATAGAGATTAAAAAATACCCACACTAACTAGAAATGATTATGTTGCCTTGATTTGTATATTTAACATAAAAACACATCTATAACATTGTATTCATAAATTTATGGGTAAGTGCACAAATTTGGGGCACAAAAAATGGCCTACCTATGGACATGACTTTCTTGAAATTTCAGGAATTTGAACTTTTGTGGATAATTTGAGATATCCACACTCCAAATTTGAAGATGATGTAAGAATATGAAATGTAGAATTTCAAGTCTAGTTTTCAAAACACTATTTTTTTAAAAAAAATGGTTAAGTATAACTAGGTCAAACATATATAATTTGAAGAGGAACTCTTATGTTTTTAAAGAAAACATAGGAGATAAACAGTAATGCAGTTCACCATTTTTTGAGTAGCATTTAATATTATTTGAAACTCTTTGGGGAAAATTAAGATAAGATCTTCTAATTTGTGACCTATATTTTTTTATATTTTCTAAATGAATTCTTATTTTATTAATTTTTAAATTAAATATATCCTTAAAACTAAAAAAAATGGATAACCATCTAGGCGGCATGCCTAACTACCTCAAAAAAATAAAAAACAATTTTTTTTGGAATGTTTGTATGATTAGGCCTAGTTTGTGACCATATAACCTATTTTTCACTTGAATAAATGAAATACAAATTACATGAAAATGTATAGGCATGTATGTTTATGGCATGTAGTGGCCTAAAAAAGGTATAGATAGAAATCAACATAGTTTAAAACCTTAAATTAGTCCAAAAATTATAAAAATCATATTTTGGAAAGAGAAAAGCATGCTCATCATGAAGGTATTAAGTTTTGAATTTTCATATTGAAATTATTAGTGTATTTGGAAATCAAAGTTGATTTTTTTTTTTTTTTTATCATAACTTTCAAAACTTGATTGTATATTAATAGTCCAAGCCTTTGACTCAGGAATCCAAGCCATCACTGAGCTAAAAGGTGAAGGAATTAAATTTAAATTCAAATACCATGTTCAAGTTAATAACATGATTTCCTTATTAATGTAATCATATTATTAAATTCATTAGTAACATGATCACATTACTTAGGAATGTGATTGTGTTATATATTCTCAACACCCTAAAACCCGAATAGGAGCCATTAGGCCTAGTAGTCTTAAGATCAAAGTTTACTTGAAAAAAGATTGTTGTTTGGGACCAATGTTTGGATTCCTAAGCCAAAAGGTATGGAATTTAAATTTAAATTTAAATACCATGATCACATTAATAACATGATTTCATTATTAAAGTAATCATGTTATTAACTACATTAGCAATGTGATCACATTAATTTAATAACATGATCACATTAATAACATGATCATGTTATATATTCTCAACACCTTAAAACCTGAATAAGAGCCATTAGGCCTATTAGTCTTAAGATCAAAGTTTGGTTCTTGTCAATATTTGATAACATTGAATGATAATTGGATATGTATTAACCTATGAATCAATTTGTTGTTCCTTTGATCCCAATATGGTGTGAAATCAGGAAATAGATCCTAAATTGGCATATTTCCTTGGATAGAGCTTGGTTGGCCCCAATTATGTATCAAACTAAACTAAATACTTGGTTTTTTATAATATGGTGTGTAATTAGAGACCTAATTTACATCATATGGACATAATTCCTTTCTTAGGGCTCATTTAACCCTGATTGTGTATTATATTGAACTAAATATTCAATTAGTTTAATATGGTGTGATATCAAATCCCTAATTGACATTATATTGAAGGAATTCCTTACATAGGGACTGATTACTCTTAATTATACATTATATTCAAGAAAATAATTGATTGGTTAAATATGATGTGCAATTAGGGAAAAATATTTGTAATGGACATTAGATGGACACAATTCCTTTCATGGGGTGAAAAATGCCTTGATTGATATTAGGTGGAAGAAGTTAATTACATAAGACTTGGTTGCCCCCAATTGTGTATAGTATTTTTTAAAATATTAATTGATCTATCATGGTGTAATTAGAGCCCCAAATGACATTAGATGGATGTAATTACTTGCTTGGGGATTGAGTGGAACCAATTGCATATCATATTGAACATAAATACTCAATTGGTTTAATATGGCGTACAATCAGGGCTAATGAAACCCAACCAATATTATATGGACAAAATTACTTTCATGGGGCTTAGTTGGCCCCAATTATGTATAAGATAAAAATAAATAAATGATTAGCTAAATATAGTTTATAATTAGGGCAAACAAAGTCATAATTGACATTAGATGTATTCAATTACTTGTATGAGCCTTGGTTGGCCATAATTTCATAATCAACTAAACTAAATACTTGGTTGATTCAATATGTTATGTATTTTGGATCAAAAGATCCCCCTATTGATAGTAGAAGATGAAATTTCTTATACAAGGCTTATTTGGACTAAATTTCAAATTGTATTAAACCAAATATTCTTTCAATTGAATTTGGTGCACAATCAAAATCCTAATTGTTATTAGATGGATGTAATTCATTACAGAGTGTTCAATTGGTCTTGATTTTATATTAGATTAAATGAAACACTTAATTATTTGAATAAGTTGTCTAATTATGGCCCTAATTAAAATTATGTTGACACAATTCCTTATGAAAGCCTTGATTGGCCCTAACTATGTATCATCGGGAACTAAATATTCAATTGGTTCAATATGGTTTACAATCAGGGGAAAGTAAGCCCCAATTTACATTATATATGAATGTAATTCCTTGCACATAGCTCCTTTGGACCGAATTGCACATCAAATTGAAAAAATACTTATTTTTTAATATGATGAGCACTTAGATCCTCAATTGATATCATATGGATGAAATTCCTTAGGTTGAAGCTTAGTAGGCCCTTGGGATCAATTTAGCCACAATTAACATCCTTTATATATAGTAATAATTAGGTTCACATGGATGAACTTAGTTAAAATTTCATAACTCATTACTATAGTTGACTTTGTAGGCTCAATTTGTGATGATGTGGGGGATAATTGATCCCAAATTCACATTCTTTACTCATAGATCTAGGTTCAAAGATCTCAAGTTTGGCCAATCACCATCACAATTGTACCTTATATACCCTAAAACCTAAATCCTAATCCCTAATACCTAAAGTTCATAATCCCCAAACTCTAAACCATAAATATAAACTCTTTAACCCTTGAACCAATCATTTTAGCCCAAATTAACATCATTTAGACTAAGAATTAAGTTCACAGGGCTTAGTTTGGCCTAAATCATATGAATTATTTCCCCATTTGACTAATTCACTCAATATATATGATGACATCCAGTGTATAATGACAACCCAAAAACACATTCTATAGTCACAAATGGGTCCAAGTGATTAAAATTGTCCTCAATTATCTTTGTGATTAACCATATGTATCCTAAACCATATATACATTAAAACCCAAGCCATAAACCATAAACACTATACCCTAAATTTTAAACCATAAACTTTCCCTATTTACCAATTGATTCAGTCCCAATTAACATCCTTTGTAGTAAGAATTAGGTATGAATATGGCATAGATTGATTAGACATTAATATATAGGTCCTTAAACTTAAACCCTATTCCCTAATGCATAGTCCCTAAAACATAAATTGTAAGCCCTATGCCCTAATGACCACTACATGCCACAAACATACATGCCTTATGATATAACTAATTATATCACGAGATGTCATAAAATGCACTTTTTAAACCTATGGCCAAAACTTAGCCTTTGGAGTACTAATCTAATTATGCATTTGAAGTAAATTAGGGCTAATTTTATTCCCTTCAACCTAATTAACCAAAGAGGAAGAGCTAATTTATTCTTTTAATCAAGGAGGCATTTGAGGCCAATTTTAACACCTTTAATAGCAAGACGTGATTTGGGGCAAAATCAAAAGATTGATTCTATCATGAATTGATCCAATTAGTCAATTTGTGTAATTCCCTACATGATTTGCGCAAAATTGAGCCCCTAAACCAAATTTATGGCTCAATAAATTGTATAACATGTATACAACATATACATGGCATAACTAAACCTACTAATTAGAAATTCAAACATGAAGGTAATTGTTATAAATAGGTGAACAAGAAGCTCAAATGTTCTTTAATTACTTTAGTGATTAGACCCTATATCTGATATCTTAAACCCTAAACCCTGTAACATTTAACTTTAACCTTAAACCCTATACCATTTACATTAAACCCTAATCCATAAGCCCTAAACCCTAAACCCTTTAAATTATAGACCCTAAACCAATAAATTTATCCCTAATTAACATCCTTTATATATATAGTAAGAATTAGGTTCACATGGATGAAGTTTGTTAAAATTTCTTCACTCATTAAACCATAATTGACTTAATTGACCCAATCTATGATGATTTTTGGGAGCTAATTAAACTCAAAATCACATTATTTACTCATAGATATAGATTCAAAGAGCTCAAATTTGCCCCAATTGCCTTCATGATTGTACCTTATATACCCTAAAACCTATACCCTAATCTCTAATCCTTAAAGTTCCTAATCCCTAAAATCTAAACCATAAATATAAACTCTTTATACCTTGAACCAATCATTTTAGCCCAAATTAACATCATTTAGACTAATAATTAAGTTCACATGGCTCATTTTGGCCTAAATCACATGATTGATTGCCCCATTTGACAAATTCACTCAATTTACATGATGACATCTAGGGTATACTAACAACCCAAAAACACATTCTATAGTCACAAATGGGTCCGAGTGATTCAAATTGTCCTCAATTATCTTTGTGATTGACCCTATGTACCCTAAACAATAAATACATTATAACCTAAGCCCTAAACCATAAACCCTAAAAACTATACCCTAAATTTTATACCATAAGCTTTCCCTATTTACCAATCAATTTAGTCTCAATTAACATCCTTTGTAGTAAGAATTAGGTTTACATGGCATAGAGTAATTAGACAAATTATATATAGGTCCTTAAACCTAAACCATATGCCCTAATACCTAATCCTTAAAACATAAATTGTAATCCCTATGCCCTAATTCACACTACATGCCACAAACATACATGCCTTATGATATAAATGATTTTATCATAAGATGTCATAAAATGCATTTTTTAAACCTATGGCCTAGACTTAGCCTTTTGAGTACCAATCTAGCTATGTATCTAAAGTAAATTGGTGCTATTTTTATCCCCTTAAACCTAATTACATGAGTATAAAATATGATTTAGGGGTTAATCATCTCTAATTTGCCCCAATCATCATCATGATTGTACCTTATATACCCTAAAACCTATACGCAAAGCCCTAATTCTTAAATTTCCTAATCCCTAAACTTTAAACCATAAATATAAACTCTTTAAACATTAAACCAATCATTTTTTCCAAAATTAACATCATTTAGACTAAGAATTATCTTTGTGATTGACTGTGTGTACCCTAAACCTAAGCCCTAAACACTATACCCTAAATTGTAAAGCAAAAACTTTCCCTATTTACCAATAAATTTAGTCCCAATTGACATCCTTTATAGTAAAAATTAGGTTCACACATGGCATAGAGTGATTAGACATTATATACACACTTAAACCTAAACCCTACATGCTCTAATCCCTAATCCCTAAACCTTAAAACATAAATTGTAATCCCTAATCCCTATAACATAATTGTAATCCCTAAACCCTATAAATTAATGCCTTAATCCATAATACATAATCCATAATCTATATTAAAAATAACATGGTTGTATTATTTAATAACATGATCATGTTATTCTTAATATAAGCAACACTCAGTTCTCATTGCCAATTAATAACCCCAAATGATTATTAACAATAACACAATCACATTATTACATAGTGTGATTACATTATTGTTAATATAAGATTCTCAATATTTTAGATGAATTAGAACTTTATACAACACATAAAATGATCATGTTATTCAATAAAATGATCACGTTATAATCATTTTATATTAAGCTCACTTCTCAATGATTATTTTTAACCTAAATTGAGAATTCTATCAGCACAAACATTCTCTATGTACTTCTATGAGATATATGATACCTATTTAATTGACCCCACCTTTGAAAATTTGTCAATTATAGAGATAGATTTATAAGGGGAGGTCCCAGAGGTAGAAATGCCAGTTGGAGCTCAAGAATTTGTTTGTTCACTACCAAAAAGTTGCATTTTTTGACCCTTCACTGCAACTTGTCCAATGGATTGATATCAAATCTTCCACCTAAGTGATCTAGGGTATGATTAAAGGGATTAAAGAGGCAGGGGAATGATCTAATGGCTCACATAAATGAATTATAATTTTTATTTTATTCATGTTTGAATTTAGGCTAAAAAATGCATTTTTCTTGTATTGGGAAGGGTGTTCTTGAGTCTGAAATGGGTGGTGGGTTTATCGATCAAGCCTGATGAGAGGCCAAGAACATAGTCTTAATTGTTATCCTCCCCCTAAACATGTTGGTAGTGTTAATTTTTAGTCAAGAAGAATCAGAACTAGAGTTATGTAACCACAACTTAAACTTTGACAACATTTGTTGTCAGTGTTTTCACTTTCTAGAATAGTAGTGAAAATGCACTTTCAAGTGGATTTAAACATATTGGAAGTGTGATAACATGTAATTTTCCTATCTAGACGTGATCAAAGTGATAAATTCATAGGTGGAGGTCTTAGAGGTATAAATTCCAGTTGGAGCTCAAGAATTTGCTTGTTCATTGCCAAAAAGTTGCATTTTTGGACCCCTCACTGCAACTTATCCAATGGATTGATCTCAAATATTCCACCTAAGTGATCTAGGGTGAAATTAAAGGGATTAAATAGGTAGGGAAATGATCTGATGGTTCATATAAATCACTTACATTTTTCATTTTATGTGTCCTTGAATTTAGCCTAAAAATGCATTTTTCTTGTGTTGTGAAGGGTGATCTTGAGGCCAGAATGGGTGATGAGTTTGTCAATCAGGATTGATGGGAGGAAAGAACATATTTTTAGATTTTATCCTCCCCATAGACATTTTGGCAGTGTCATTTTTTAGTCAAGAAGCATCAAAACTAGATTTTTGCAACCATAACTTAAACTTTGTCAATATTTGTTGTTAGTGTTTTTGCTCTCCAAAATGATAGTGAAGATGAACTTCCAGGTGTATATGAATGTTGTGTAAATGTGATAAAATGTAATTTTCCCATCTAGACATGATAAAAGTGATATATTCATAGGTGGAGGTCTCGATGGTAGAAATGCTAGTTGGATCTCAAGAAGTTGTTTGTTTAATACCAAAAAGTTGCATTTTTGGACCCCTCACTGCAACTTATCTAACAGAATGATCTTAAAGGTTCCACCTAAGTGATCTAGGGTTAGATTAGAGGGATTAAATAGGTAAGGGAGGGATCTAATGGTTCACATAAATGACTTACAATTTTTTTATGTGTGTTTGAACTTAGACTAAAACATTGCATTTTTTTTGTATTGGGAAGGGTGTTCTTAAGGCCAGAATGGGTGGTGGATTTGTCAATCAAGCCTAATGGGATGCTAAAAACTTGGTCCTATATTTTATCTACCCTGATAGATGTGTTGATAGTTTTATTTTTTAGTTAGTAAGCATCAAAACTAGAGTTATGTAACCACAACGTAAACCTTGATAACATTTATTGTCAGTATTTTCGCTCTTTGGATTGGTAGTGAAAAAGCACTTTCAAGTGGATTTGAACATCATGGTAGAGTGATAACATGTAAGTACCTATTTTGATGTGATTAAAGTGATATATTTTTAGGTGGAGGTCTCAAAGGTAGAAATTCCAATTGGAACTCAAGAAATTGCTTGGTCACTACCAAAAAATTACATTTTTAGATCCATCATTACAACTTGTCCAATGGATTGATCTTAAATATTCTACATGAGTTATCTAAGGTGTGATTAGAGGGATTAAAGAGGTAGGGGAATGATTAGATGGTTCACATAAATTAATTATAGTTTTCATTTTATGTGTGTTTGAAATTAATCTAAAAATTACATTTTTCTTGTATTAGGAAGGGTGTTCTTGAGGCCAAAATGGGTGGTGGGTTTGTCGATCAGGCCTGATGAGAGGCCAATAACTTAGTCTTAGACATTATTCACCCCCTCAGTTGTGTTATCAATGTTAATTTTTAATTAGGAACCATCAAAACTATAATTCTGCAACCATAACTTAAACTTTGACACCTTTGACTACTTTGACATTTTTGACAACTTAAACTAGAGACCTAGAAACTTAGTGATTAAGTTACCTATTGACCTATTAGGTGGTGGTAGAAAATTAATTGACCTATTGACCTAGAAAGTGACTTTTGGATTCTCCATTAAGTGTCTATGATTTCATTAGTTTCATGTTATCCTTGAAGTTCTTTGAGGCCATGAATATGTTGTCATTTGCGTAAGGTTTAAGGTGGATGGATGACTATAGGTAATAACCAAGAAGTGACTATAGGTCACAATCAAGGAAGGGAACTTGGAATGATTCTATCAGTTGTGAGTCATCATGTTATTAGTTTTGAATGTGTTGAACCTATACAGACCTAAAAAGAAATGAGTAAGACATTTCTACATGGATAACTCAATAAAAAGGGTTTCCTTTGCCCATATACCATGTTTTGCCTATGACAATCCAATATCAAAGTTAATGGTTATTATTCACGAAGGGAGTATGACTTTGGTGTAGATAATGATATATAGATTGATAATGATCATTGAGGTTGAAGGTTAATTGTTTTTTATACAAAATATAATGGTAAATAATTAACATATAGTCCTCTAGAACAAAGAAACCCTATTTATACCCTGTTTTGGGTTAACAATCATATTGCAAAGGGAAGTAACACTTGTTTCTTAATCTTGCCAAGTATGAAATTAAATATATGGACTTGGAATATTGTCCCATTATAAAATGAGGTTTTTAAGCTCCTAGAAGATGCATTATATATTTGAAATTAAATTAATACTCCATGTTGTTGTCACAGGCTTGTAGGGTGCCTTGTACACAATCAAGATGGAGAGGAGAGAATTTTCTCATATAAATGTGTATGATAATGGCTATAATGGTTAGTATGGTTGGTGAAAGGTGGAAATAAGTTAGTGATAGTTTTAAAATCCCTTAAAAGGGTCCTTGACACTGATTGATACACAAACCATGTTATCACAGTCCTAAATAGGACTCAAAAACCTATGTTTTGATGGTCAAAAGAGAGAATAAAGATAAATGAGATGTATCACCTATTTTAGGTATGTGGGGTGAAAACCATCCTAGATATGGCATTTTGGTCCTTTGAAAATATGTATAACTCGAGATATTGAATTATATAGCCCCTCAACTTGTGTAAAAGCCTAATTAGGGTTTCAAGAGCAAAAACCCCATAGAAAAAGTTTTAACCTTAAAAATTAATTAAAATTCATAATATAACATGTTTTTATGAATGAAAAATGAGTAAAGGGTTTTTGGTGTGGTTCAAGACCGTACAATATGGATTTGGTGAATGTGGGTTAGAGATATAGCTAATTAGGCCTAATTGAAGAGTGGTTTACGAATGAAGTGTGGTCTAGGAGTGGAGTTAGGTAATGAAATTTGACACACACATGTAAAGAGATAGAGGGTGATTATAAAAAGTTTTAAATATCCATAAGAGTTGATATATCTCTCAAACCATGAGAATTTTCACAAAAAATGCTACAAGCCTAAGGAGACCATTGTGAGCCCTATATGTGGAATTAAATGTTGAAGTGTGTTTGAGAGATTGTAAGAGGTTAAATCAGGTGTTATTTGAACATATAAGAGCATATATGATATAATAGTGACTTCTTGAGACCTATATCAAGTTTTGGTACTTAAAACCTAAGAGAATTACTTAGTGAGAAGATAGTGAAATAGTGAGAGGACGTTTGTGAATGGAATGAATGAAATGAGTTAGAGAATTAATGTGAGAGGTTTTTAAGAGGAATAATGACATCAATAAGTGTCTCCAAATTTATAAGAATCAAGTACAAAGATAATAATTCCATTAAGCCTAAGTGATAAGAGTGTTATTAGTCATTTCCACTACACACAATGAAATAAAAACTTTAATTTAAAAAAAAATGGGAGATCCAAGATTTATAGCATTGAAAATAATAATTTTTTAATCCACATTTGTGTACAACATTAAATATGAGATCTGATAGATACTATTTTTGAAGATCAAAATAACATTGTATAATAACACAATGAAATAAAAACTAAATATAAATTAGATAGATTTCCATGATATGCATACAATATAGGCACATGTGTGAAATGTCAATAACACATAGATTGTCATGATAGGCATACAAAAAATTACATCTACCAACATAGTATCTAATGTTGGGTGAATGTCATATACACATATATAATGCCAAAAATACATAAATTTCCATATAGGCATACAAAAAAGTACATCTCATGTAAGACATACTATTCATCAAATAGCCTCACTCTCTTTACCTTCCTTGAAGAAGACTCTCCCTGGCACGCCCTGCTAGTAGATGGAGACCCCTCTAATGTCTTGGATTACTTCAAGGTCTGACTATGGGTCTTAGCTCCGACTATGGGTCTTATGATCATAACTCACTTATAGCTGAACCTATTCAAATACAAGAATTATTACAAAATTAACATAAAATATATTCAAACAATTATTAAGAAATTAATTTTAAACTACAATAAAAGATCATTTAAAATCTTGCACTTATTATAAGCTTGTGATCCTACTCAATATGTTTTTCATGCTCAAACAAGTCAATGGTAGGCTTAGTTGTTTGAAAAGGTATCTCAAATATGGGAGAAGGATGAGAAGTTTCCCTACTGTTCATCTGACTAGGACTATTAGATGTCATAGAACAAACCTGCATACACAATGCATTTATGTAAGTTATATTTACCTTAAGTACATGTAGTAAAATTATTAAAACAAATCTATTTTTACAATTTAAAATTATAATAAATAATATATACCTCTATCAATGCATGTGCATATGACATTGAAATAATAGTACCTATGTCTATCTCAGCTCATAGAGGAGTGTCTACTCTAACCATCAACTATTCATGTAAACAAGGTCTCACTTACTTTTATATAAAGTATCAAATCTTATATATGGATACCATGCATATCATGAAAATACAATGTAAACCAAGAATCATGAAAGTGTGACTACCATGCAATGTGCATATCATGAAAAGACATTATAAACTAAGAATCATGGAAGTATATAACTACCATACAATGTGCATATCATGAAAAGATAATGTAAACCAAGAATCATGGAAGTGTAACTACCATATAACATGCAATGGCCAAGAATAGCAAGTAGTTTGCATGTTGGACGTAATATGAAAATTGTAATACATGTAGGAAGTGTGAGTGGAAGAGTAGGAGGTGGAAGGAATTGTAGCACTTCGACAAGGCAAAGTTAGGGAGAGAAAAGGAATAAGAGACATATCATGAACTATGTCTTTAATTATATAGCTTCTTTGGATACAGTAAAATACCATTATATATTTATTGGGGAAAGGTTGAACTACACATATATGTCCATCATCCTTCTATTATATGTGTGATATCAATAATTTGTATCTCTATGTATAATACATGGATTTATATCACATTAATTTATAATAGATGGATGACAAGTGATTTATGGGAAAGCACCCAACCAATAGAAAGAGTGAGCAATGGTGAATCCACCTCTTGATGAAGGTATGTGTAAATAACATTCTACTAATAGGTCAAGGAAGGGAGGTCCTTTTCCAATATATCAAGTTTTATCCATCTAAATATATTGTCTTGTTTTAGCTCAAGAGAATAAAATTGGTAAATAGTTTGGATGTTGAATTGGAAGAAACTGCAAGGTGTAATTATTGAGGCTAGCACATATTTTAATACCAATATAAATGGTGGCTCTCCCCCCAAACTTTCCAATGGGGTTACAAGTTGTTGAGACCCAATGCAATTTTTTTTGGCATAATTAATGTTGTGTGTAAAGGTTGTATACCCTTTATACCTTTGTCATAGCCAAAGCAAGAGGTGTATTGAGGCATTACAATTGAACTATAAACCTTTGTTGTGGCTAAATAAAAAGGTGTAATGCATATTGAATTATCATGTGTATTATAATTTTTTAGCTGAAACATGAGAAGGTAAGGTCAACACCAAAAATTTTAGTCCCCCTTTCCCTAACTCTGCCCCTTCCTACAAACCACACTTATTAAATTGATCATCAAATATTATAAACATGTATTTAAGATATTGTAATAAAATGAAGCAAGAGTTAAGTCCTACTATCACTAGATGTCCTAAGTTAAGTCACTTAATAAAATATAAATTTATTTAAATAACTATTTCATTAACTTTATTTAAATAATTTAATTTAGTGTTGGGGCCTGAGTCATGGTCCTTTATGACTAATAAGACTCTTAGAGTTGCATTGTCAAGTTAATGATCCACTAAGTAAGATTGTTAATGATGCACATTTATTCTCTTTTACCTTAAATTCTCTTGCTATTATGACTCATTTTCAATGGTAACATGTGGATTTATGTATAATGGTAATGGTGACATAAGTCAAAATGAGAATATAACTATATTGAGCTTAGCAACTTAATTTTCAAGATAGTGTTACCTAGAAGGACCCCTAGATATGTGGTCTTAATTTTATAAGTATCTATGTGGCATGTGAAATACCCTTATCTAATCTTGAATGAGATTATTAATGGTATATTTGTGGTATTTTACAAAACCAATTATATAAATACCATTGGGCCCATTCTAATAGCTTGAAACTATTGTGGTTCCTCTTTAATGGTTTGTGATACCTCATAACAACTTCCAAAGGTTCACGGTAACCCCAAGATGATCAACACATCTCCAAAATTTTTGGATATGTGTATTTATATAGGAGGAAGATTATTTTTAAGGTTTAAATTTTATTTGATTTTTTATGGAATGATTTCATAGTCAATAGCCTTTAATTAGGCCTAGGAGACCTAATTAGTCCTAAGGGGTGTTGAGTTAGGTGTTCTCCAAAGAGAGTTAAACTATGGAAGGCCATACATGAGATATGTGATGTAAAGTGGTATCTAAAAGTGGATTTTATTTGGTTTGGAGTTTTGTATTTTACTCATAACAAGGAGGTTTGCCTCAAAAAAGGGTTACTAGAAGGAAGGTGTCAAAGATGAAAGAAGAGTTAAGTGAAGAGTTGTTGAAGTTTGGGGGTTGTGTGGAGTGATTGAATGAATGAAATGGGATTTAACTAAGTAGGTAGATGATATTATGATTATTTTGGAAGGAATAAATCAAAGTATCATGTAGACCTATAAAAACACATAATATTGTAAAGAACAGAGTAAGGATAAAGAGAGAGAACAAGAAAACAGAGTATAAAAATAGAGAAAGATAAATTTAATTTAAACTTATAAGGAAAATATACATAGAATAAATGTACATATATCATAATATTAACTCAAAATTTTACCTATATATAATTAAATGGTGTCATTCTAACAAAGATAGATGCAGTAGTGGATGGGCCAACAACTAGATCTGAATATGTAAACAATGGTTGTGACAAATCAAATGTTATAAATGTAGAATATGATGATGAAGGCATTTTTATGACATTATTATACACCCTTGTATATATTTATTTAGGCTCCCTCCAAATAAGCCATAATAATAGGACAATCCTAGGTTGTGGGTAACCTATGATGGGGATGAACCTCTGGAGAAGGATGGCTTCCTCTTGATGGATCACCTAAACTAATGTTGTCACAGGGAAAAGAGTTATAAAGTGGAAAAGGGATCCTAATAAGGCTAAAATGTGATTCATAAAATAAAAATGAGAAACTCCCATAAGATTGAATCCACACTAGATCTGTAGAAGATAATGCTAGCTCACACAACCTCTCAATCTAGCTCAATGCATAAGTATTTCATGGACTAGGTTTAGGCAGAACACAAATATAAACCTAAAAACATCTTGAACACACCTTAAAAGAGGTAAGAAATAAGGACAATGGATATGGAAGAATTTCCTTCACAAGGCCATCATGCACAAGTTTAATCAACACTAATCAAAGGCAAGAGATAGGTAAAGAAAGTCTTTATTGTATCAAAAGGTAGTTATTATAAATGATTGATAGGGTTTATCCTAATCAAGATGAGCATATTTTTCAATATCTTAGAGAGTCCCCTGCTCTTCAAGATCAAAGAATCCTTGTGATAATCTAAAATCCAAGAAAGAGATTACAAAAAATGGAAAGAATGGATAATATATAGAAAAGGAGAAGAGAGAAGAGGGAGCACATTAACCACGAACAAATGAGATACCACATTTTAATGAATGCTTCACCATCATTTGATAAAATAAACACGAATTCTCTATTGACAAGCTAACTTGCATTTGTTCCAATTAGTCTTCAAGTTCTTCTCATTGGTTGAGAAATTCACTAGAAGACAAGAGTTTGTTTTGAATATAATGGGCCATGATGCTTTCAAGGAAGAAAGATCCTTAAGATTTAAACAATAGTTAATGTTACACTATACTCTCCAATCCCCAAATCTTCTCATTGAACTTCTTCACCACCTTCCACATGACTTGTTTGTGAGGATAAAATCTTCATATATATAATTCTGACAGAGCCATCACCATGTCTTATTGCCTTGTCTAATCTATTGGGCATGCTTAGTTGACATGAAATGATCCAAGGCATCCCCTTTGGATAAATTACTCTTCAAGTAACAAGGACCAAAAACAAAACAAAATAAAGTGCCCAAGGTACTTTGGAAAAGGAAACACACAATAGGAAAGGAAACTAATGTAAATAAAGTAAGGGAAATTAACCTACTAAACAAATGCACAAAAAGGAACTTAGATAAAAGCATGAAATCTACTCTAATATATATATAATATTGTACAATAATTGACAATCACCTCCCTCCTAGGTCAAGTGGGAAACTTTTAGTCACTTGTAACAAACCAAGCTGAAAATACCATACTTTAGAGGTACCATAAATGGTGAACCAAGCAGCTTGATGGCCAATCCTTTTTATGTGATCTCCAATGGATTAAATGGAACAAACACATCTCCAATGTAAATATATTATTCAAAGTCTTCCAAGCTTAGTTCATGTTGGATTTCAAGAGAACTTACTTGACATTGCTCATCACCCTTGAGAAAACCTTGCATGAAGACTTCATTTAGGCTCTTAGAAGCAACTGCACTTGGTTCACTTGGTCGTTCAAAGATACCATGTTCTTCCCCCTGTCTTTGTGTAAATTTGGATTGATCATGCTTAGAGAAACATGCTCGTAATTTCTTAGAATAAGGATATTTCCCTTAATCTCTTTTGAATCTTTGGTTATGGCATTGAACCACTACCATAACCCTTCAAATTTTTCATTGGTATGTTCATCAAACTGCATCTCTTAATAATTTGAGATGTCTCTTTCATAAACCTCACTCAATATTTCATCTTGATATTCAACTACAAATGAGGGTTGAATTAACATCCAAAATTTGAAATATCACACATGTCTTGCTCAAGCTCTGATATGCTTTCCTTTTGTTCCAACGTATCATGGCTATCCTCAACTAACACCTCATCTTGAAGTGGACCAACCTCAGGCACCTAGTTCTGATCCTCTTCTTGATCTATGTAGAATGGACCTTTAGTAGTCCATTCAAAGTCTACTCTATTTTTATTTTGAGGATTATCCTCATTAAGATCTAGTTTATTAGTGTCAAAGTCATACCAAGAAGGTTGGTTCAAACCTGATTCTTCCCCTTTTGAATGAAGTGGGCTGCCTGTTATGATCTCCTCAGCATAGACACTTGCATTCTCCTCTTCAAGTTCACCTATGACTACAAGATCCTCATCTATCCTTTGTAGAATAGGTTTTTTCTCCAAGAGGGAGATGATGGGAGGGTGAAGAAGTTCACCTTGCTTTCAAATTATGAGAATATCCTTCCAGCTAGGGACTTTGAATGGTCTCTTTGGTGGCTCTTGAACTGGTGCTTAGACTTCCATAACCAACACCTCCTTATTCTTTATGGCCTTTTGAACTGATTTCCATGATGTAAATGAGTATGGAATAGACACTTTTTCTTCCTTTTGAATGGTTATAGGAGAGGGTGGCCTCAAAAGTGAGGGCATGACATAGCCAAGGTCGAATGTGTTGGAGAAGATCCATGATGGAATGGCTTCATGCTCTTGAGTTTGAATGGGAATAGGGGTAGGAGAGGGTCAACTAATTGACTAAGGTGTGACATACTCTTTCTCCCACTACTCAAACACTTTTTCAATGGATAATACCCACCCTTTCAATTCTGGCTCCTCAACATGTGGATAGTCAGCTTCTTCAATGGATGCTGACACATTCCAAAACTCATGAAAGAATATCCTTATCCCCTCTATGTCATGAATGGGGAGTTATTGTCCAATCTTAACCCCCTCATTGATTTTCATGATTATTCTACCTTGGTCCAATATTACCACTATAAGTTTTGATAAAGATGGTCTTTGATAAGGATGACTAAGGGGATGATTAATAACTCTTGAAGGCTAGGCTTGAGGCTCTTAGAAGGGACAAAACACATAAGACTGATCCAAATGAGCTTGATGATATTCATAAGATATCAACACACTATCTACACTCTGGATCATGTTTCTCATCATTATTATGTCCTCATTCCTATAAGATGACCATTATTCACCCTCACAAACTGACCATCTATTTTTGACTGACTGAAGAGCACTCCTTTCCTCTTGTAAAACATGGATAGGGATGACTGGATAAAACTTCAAACCCCTACTAATCTTCCTTATCAACTCAATATATATTGATAGTGGTTTTTTGACTCTTGATAAGGATGTAATAGGATAATCCTGGTCTTGACAAGGGGAATTAGAAGACTGATTTGAATGAAAAGGAGGCTGACCTTGGTCATATGCAAGGGTGGGAAGAGTAAAAAGGCCATGATAGGGATGATAAGTTATTTGAGGGCCACTTGGGAGGGACCACATAAACATTATTTGCTTGATAAGTGTGATGTTGAGGTAGAGAATAAGAATACTAATCAAAATATGGTTGATTATACATACCAATTTATGATGATTAGGCACTTAGGATACTTAAACTATTTGATATATGCTTGGATTCACCATTAATGCTTACATAAATGCCTCCAAAGGCAAAATGGGTGGAGAAAACACCAAAACTCTTCACCAATGAACAACGTAGTAAGTTCTACTGGGCATGCCAGAAACTATTATAACATTAATCTACACCCTTGGAGAGAGTTATTCAGGGTCCCTCTGACTAAGCCATAATATTGGGATAACCCCATTCTATGGGTAACCTATGATGGTACTGAACCTTCAAAGAAGGTTGGCTTCCTCTTGATGGATCACCTAAACTAATGTTGTCACATGAAAAGGGCTAAAAAGGGGGAAAAGGATCCTAATAGGCTAAAAAGGTAATGTGCCAAATATAAATGTGAAAATCCCATAATATTGAACCCAAACTAGATCTATAGAAGACAATGCTAGCTCACACAACCTCTCAATCCAGCTCAATGCATAAGTATTTCATGAACTAGGTTTAGGCAAAACACAAATCCAAACCTGCAAACAACTTGAACACACCTTAAAAGAAGTAAGCAAGAAGGAAAATGGATATGGAAAAATCTCCTTCACAAGGCCATCATGCATAATTTTACTCAACATTAATCAAAGGCAAGAGATAGGTAAATAAAGTCTTTATTACATCAAGAAGTAGTTCTTACAAATACTTGATAGGGTTTAGCCTAATCAAGATGAGCATATTTTGCAATATCTCCGAGAGTCCCCTACTCTTTAAGGTCAAATATTCCTTGTGAGAATCTACAATATGAGAAAGAGACTACAAAAAATGGAAATAATGGTTGATATAGAGAAAGGGAGAAGAGAGAAGAGGGAACATGTTAACCAAGAACAATCAATGAGCTACCACCTTTCAATGAATGCTCCACCACCTTTTGATCAAATCAGCACCAGTTCTCTATTGACAAGTTAACTTTAATTTGTTCCAATTAGTCTTCAAAAGCCTCCATTTTTTCCCTATCCATTGACATAACTAAATGATGTAACTGAATGACAACTTTCAGAGGCCATAACTGTTGCATACAGACTCGAATTGTGATAATTTGTTTTAAAAATTGCATAGCTCTTCGAGAGGAATCCAAATATGTAATAATATTTAGGCTTTGGGAATTTTTCTACTTTCTATCTCTATTGTTCAACATTATTTTTTAGTTCCTCCATTCATCACTATCATTCAGTTCCTCCATTTGGCACTATAGTTTGATATTGTGGTCCTCTAGTTCTAGTTTTATTTATTAGCTTATTTGATAGTAGGGGGTTGTTGTACTATATGTGTGTGTGTGTGTGTGTGTGTGTGTGTGTGTGTGTGATGAATTGAAGTGTAATATTATAGATTATTATAAAGGGTTGGTGAGCCAACCCTTAAAATTATTTATATCCCTAAAATTTTGGTGATCTAGTCTCATCTATCGACCCTAAAAAATTTCTAAAACCAAAATTCAAAAAATGGAATATTTATGAATTAACGAATATTCATCACCAAAATTTACCCTATTGTCAACATAATATGCCTACAAGTATCCCTATATTAAGTCCATATATCAATTTGACTCATTATAGAGTTAATTTGACCTAATAAGGTCTCTAGGGAATTGGATAGTTGGGTGCGATGGGGGTTAGTCGAAGCAGGATCCCTCATTCTCCCAATTAAGTCTTCAATTTCAAGTTTATTTCCCACAATGTTATCAATTATAATCTCTTGAATTCTAGAAGGGTTGGGGAACTATAGGATGGTTAGGTGGAGGGATAAGAGGAGGAACAAGAGGGTTAGGTGGAGGGTTAGAAGGGATATCAAGATGGGTTATTTAAAAAAAACAAATTACAATTAAAAATTAGGGTTAAATAATGAAAATAATGAAAAATTAGGGTTAAATAGGGAAGATTTCTATCACTTACCTCTCTTATGTGACGACATCATCGATTAACAGCTTCATGGGATGAATTTGGTAGCTTCTTGGCACTCTAATCTATTCCACCCAAAATGTGATCACAAAATCTAAAGGAAAACAAGGAAACTCAAATGAAAAATGAGGATTTTGCATTCAATTTTCATTTTGTTTCGATACATAGGTAACTCAATCACATTATTGAAAATGATAATAATGTGATTGCATTATTGTTTAATATAATTCTATCACATCATATAATAACATGATCACGTTATGGCTTGTTAATCACCAAGTCATAATTCAAATAACATGATCATGTTACCTAAGATGTTGACAAAATTGTCCCCCAACTCCGTGCACTTAACATACTATGTAAATAAATAAACAAGTAATCATTATCCTTCTAATCATAAGAACTACATTTCCTATTATTATTGGATATCTCAAACATGTGTACATTCCTCTATTCTACATATTAAATAAAATTTACATTTATGCATATCAAACTTCCACATACAATTATTTTTTTGGATTACCCTCCTCACACTCTATAATTCATAGCTTGTCACTAAGAATGACATTGTCAACAACAATGACATCTTAGGTCCCATGTTTTAAATCAATTAATATCCCTTTGAATTATACCCATATTTTGATGTATAAATTATTAGTAATGATGCACACTAAAGGAAATTGCTCTCATTTTTATTAGCCATGGTCGACAAATCAAATCATTATGTGATCCAATAATAGGCAACAAATTAAATGGAGTTTTTATTGTCTTTTTATCACTCTATTAGATAAAATAATGCAATCAAAAGGGTATATTATAATGATTCATATCTTGTGATAACCCTATAAATATGTACTAATTCATCCAAGCTAAGTCTAAGCCTATAAATAAATTATGAAGTGCATGTATTCAATTTTGATCCATTGAAAATCATTATACCATTAATTTAATTTCCATCTATAAATTTTCATATAAATAGTGGTTCATCATATGAAATATCAAGTTACATATCTTCTTTAGTAAACACAACTCGAATAGATGTTGTTTTCTTCTTGGTTGAATCAAATCCTCTAATAAAGATTTCAAGTGGAAGTTGTTTATATTTCATATGCACATTATTATACTTTGATTTTTAGACACCTAATCTAGCCACCGATAACCTCCAATTAGGCTTTTAGCCAATTTCCACCCAAAATCCACAATTTGGCCTAAAAACACTAAAATATGCTAAATGATATGAAACTGACCTATTCAAGTACTAATTTTGGCCAAGGTATCCCTAAATGGGGCAATGCAATTTATGGGCCAGCTAACTTTGATCATATCATTTCGAGTCAAAATGCCAATTTTACACCTGGGTGCTCTGGCTTGCTCTTTCCTATCAAATATTCTGCACAAGATACGTGCCTTTATTATTTCTTGTTGATAACATCCTAAATGGGATAGCGGATCTAACACATTTGACATTGCCTTCCAATTCCAATCCAGTCAAATTTTGGACCAATAACAAGGTATTCTAATCAATTTGAGTAATTTGTGCACAAAGTGCTTAAGCATGTTTAAGAGCTAATTAATCCAAATCAAGGCTAATTAAGAATTCCATGAAATTTTTTTGAATACTTGTTTTTAGAAATGAATATTGAATATTTGTATCATCAGGTAACCTCATTTCTTGGGAAGACATCCCTAGGCCATAAATGCCATAAATATTAGGATTCATGCCTCCCATGCCTCATCAAAGCCCTCCATACCTCTTAATTTCTCCTCTATCCCAAATATTGATAAGTCTATTTATAAATTTTAATTACATAATTATATTAGTCCTTGGCCACACATCTCAAATCTGAGATGGATGGTTCAGGATGATTCTAGCCATTTGCAAAAATATATAAATAGAGAGGCCATGAACATCATTTTAAAGCTATTTTGGTGAAAAGTTATAATGCACAAATGATTCCAAAATCCATTTCAATTAGTGTTACCATGCCAAATTTATTCCAATCCAAGCCAAGCCACAAGCCAAAGGTGCCAAGGAGAGATGGAGGTAGCTAAGCTTCCATTGCCAAGGACTTCATGAGCACAAGCCAAGCAAGCCACTACAACAAGTATTTTGGAGCATTCAAGGGAGGTAAAAGAAGGGGTTTTTTTTCATTTTAGTTGTATGTTTTATTCATGTTTGTTAACTAAGCTCTCCCTAGTATCTAGGCCTAGAGATGTTATTCTATTTAGTGTGTTTCTTTTATTTTTTTCATTTTGGAACTAACACCATACTAACCATCCTCTCTTGAGTCAAATTCTTAAATCATATTATGGCATTCCCGATGGGATTAGATGCATCATGCACATGAAGTAGATCATTTTTTAGCTTTAAAATCTTCATTTAGATCATTAAAACTCTTGCAAATTGATTTTATAACTTTATTTTTCTATTTTTGTTTGCCATGGGTTTACACAGTAACTGACGTCAGTTAGTAAATTTGACATTAGTTGGATAACTATTGTCGGTCACAATTGGTATGATTAATGTCAGTTAGATAACCATCATTGGTTAGCCAGTGTAACCATCATCAGTTATATAACTGACGTCAATCACTATGTTTTTCTTAAAACACAAACCAAAGAGCTCTTTTTTAAAGTTCATTGTTTCAAACCTAAAAGAGCTTCAAGGCTAAAGGACATGCTAACATTTTTGTTGCAGGATCAAGCTTGACATTTGCTAAAAACATGTTTAAATCACCTTTTACATGCTTAAAATGAATTAATAACATTATTTTGGGTGCTTAAAGTAATATTTAGGTGCTTAAGTGAGTTTTTAGCATTAGTTTTCAAAGTTACAACTAAGATCAAGGGGTCAAATGAACACCACCTCATTTTCCATTTAAGCTTAAAAATGAACTCACCTTTCCAAGTTTTTATATTTACTTAGTTGTTTAAATTAAATTTGTGTTTGGAAAAAAAAGGGGTGTTGCATGTATGATCTTCCATTTGTCCCCTTTAGGGAACCCTTGGAATCTAAAGCGCCATTCCTATTGCAAAAAGCCTAGTCCAAGGCTTAAAAAGAAAGTCATATAAAGCACTTCACAAAAACTTATCAAAGTTTGGGTGACCTTGAAACTGACCCTAAAGTCTTTCTATTAGTCTTTTATTTCATACAAACTTGGCTTGCAAGGGGGACGTCATTACCTCCCATGAGTTCTTTAGGGAAGCTTTAACCTGGGGTTTCACCTCCTGGCATTGACTTCACTTACTCCTTTGGAGTTACACATGGGACATATCTGCATTTGGACATCACACTTCACTGAGTGAATAGTAGGATGTAGTGGTTGTAAAAAGGACTAGACCTTTTTACAACTGGCCAATGCTACGGTCACCCAATTTTCATGATTTTTTTTTGCATTATTTGACGTGAAAGTCATTGTGCAATTGTTTTCCCTAGAAACATTTGAAATCTTGATAGTTTAGTCAACCACACATTGGCATACCCTTTCTAGTATTTTGATGATTATACTTAGTGTATTTTGGTCATTTATCTTACTTGGTGTTTTTGAGACTAAAACTTGTTTGTTTATTCAAAAATCCATGTCAAAACCAATTTGTCTAGACATTACTCTTTTGTCTAAAGAGGCATTATGTTGGCCATTTTACACCACACTTGTGCCTTCAAAATTTTGCTAAACTTATTTGTGTTTGTGTCATTTGAGTTGCAAAGGGTAGTGTTATGCTACCCAAATCATGTCAAAACATTTTGAGCCTTTTACATCTTTAAAACATAATATTGACCACATCATTTGAGCATGCTTATGCCATCAGGTTTCTCAATTTATTTCAAAACTTGTTTACCATTTTATCAAAACCATTTGTTTCAAACTATGTCATGTTTATCATTTGGACCTTTGTCTTATGCCATCATGTTGTCCAATCTTGTCTAGCTTGTTTGGGCAAATATTAGTTTTCATCGTTGAGTTTTCAATTATCCTTGTCAAGTTTGGATCTAAACATTGATTGATTTTTGTTTAAGCCTCAATTATTGGGTTCGATACATATATCTTTCTATTTTGGGTTGCATAACTTCGGTTAATTGATTACTTAAAATTGAAAACTATTGATGGTTTGTTTGTTCAATGCCTATCCTCATCATTATTTGTACCTTTATTTGGGAGAACATAGTCTTTCTCAAAATAACTTTTGCCTTATACCTTATTTCAATTGATTATGTTTATGTTTGATTTTTTGTGTCGGGTTTATGTCAAAGTTGTTTCCAAACTTGTTAGATTAAATCAAATCACATCAGCCTTTATTCCAAGTCTAAATTTTGACGTCGTTTGGCCAAAAGTCATATCATATGCCTATTTGTTTTAGCCTAGATTTTGACTCTGCATTTAGATAAAAGACATTTCCTTTCCTAGTTTAGACCTTGTTTGGAACACTTTGACCTAGACCTTTGACATGTCAGTTTTTATTCAGATGCTTAACCTTTTGTGCATATGACATTTGACATTAGACATTTGATGTTAGGATATTTTATGCCAAGTCTTAGCACAAATAATTTTAGAGATATAACTCCGTTTTTAAACCACATTGGAGATACAACTCCAAATTTAGACCAAGTTAGACCAAGATTCAACCATTTATCCTTTAGACATAGTTTTTCAGAGTTTGTCGAACTCTACACCTTTTTGTTTTAGAGATTTCATCATTTACACAGATATGTTACACTTATGGTGGAGTCACTTAAAATCCAACTTACGATAGAATGGCTGCACAAAATAACTTTTATGGCTTTAGTCAAGACCCCAATGATGCTAATAGGGTTTGTGAGATAGATTTCTATCCACCTCATATTAATCATTCATGGGAACACAGTCATGAAACAACTTATGATCCAACTCAAGACCTTGATTGGTATGAAGAGGCTTATGAGGATTAATTTTAAGACCCAACTGTAGATAATTTTTTTTGGGATACGGAGTTGTACCCTCTTTACAATAATTAGTACATGGAACATAGTCAAGAACCATCTTATGATCCAACTCACAACTAGGATGATATGGTTTATGAGGAAGACTTAGATGCTTTGACTTATGTGAGTAATCAAGATCTACCACATCATAACATTTCTATTCCAGGACCATAATATCGTACCATTCCCATACCAAGACCTCATCCTTTGGTTTGTGCAATCACCTAAGCTCCATAATGCCCAACCATTTCTATATTAGGACCTCATCTTTTGGGTTGTGCGAGCAATCAAGCTCCAAAATGCCCCTTTATAATTCTAGGACCTAGTCCTTTGTCTTGTGTGATAAATCATGCTCCACACCACCCTATCATTACCATCTCAGGACTTTGTCCTTTAGCTCGTGTGAGTAATCATTCTCCCCAAGGCCCTACCATTATCTAACCACAAGTCATCCCATCCAAGCCTAAACCAATCTAATCATTCAATGACAAAGTTGTGTTCAAAATGGTATTTTTCAACTCATTGGAAACCAAGGCCAAGAGAACCAACTAATCTAAGATGTTTTTGTTGAACCAACCATTTATGATAAGTCAATTTGTGATGAATCACTTATTGATCCTATCCTAATTGTCGAGGAGTCTCACACTGATAAGCCAGTCTTTGCTAAGTCACTTCTTAATGATTATAATCACCTTTGGGAAAATCATTACCTCAGCCATGTGCCTATTTTTCAAGAGCCTCCTATTGACAAACCAATCTTTGAAGAGTTGTCTCTTGACCTTTTTCCCATCCTAGAAGAGTCTCACTTTGAAAAACCAGTGTTTTTGGAGCCCATCATGCCATTACAAGTTGTTACTTATCTAATACTAATCATTCAACAAAACATCATTGTAACAGAGTACCCATCAAATGAAGACTCAGAATTAGAGTCAAGATCTATTCTTAAACTGACATCAAATTCAGCATTAGAATCAACATCAATCTCAACATTAGATTTAGAGTCCCTTGAGTTAGAATCAGATTTAGAAGAAGAATATATTCATGGCTATTATAATATTGGTATGCATGCCTACCAGCTCAATTTGAATACATTTGTGATCCTTCTAAAAAATTTGAGGATGAGTATTTCAGCTTCAACACAAGTTATCTTAGTAGCTTTTACAAGGAATGTGTAGCCTCTCCCCATTCCATTATGATTCCACAAGCCATTACCATCAACCAAAATATCCATATCATTAACATTCCATCTCCTATAAGTTTTGATTAGGATTGATAGAATCACACTTTTTTGAACTGCATCCATGGAAACATAGTAGTTAAAGAAGAGTAAGGAGGCCAATACCACATTCATGTAGCAGAAGAACACTCTCCTAGTGAATTTTTTTTGAAAGTGATAGAAGACAATCAAAGTCAAAAGTCAACATTCCTTAGTGAAACCTTCTCAGAGGTGCTACAGGACAATCAAGACAACTTCATTGGTGAAAACCTCATTGAGGCACCAATAGCTAAGCATAAAAGTTCTTCACTACTTGATGAAGACAAAATCAAAGATCAAATAAAAATAGTTACCAATCTACAACCTAATCAAATGGTAGCTACTCTCAAGATCAAACAACAACAAAATATGGTGGTCCTATCAAGAGAACAAGTCTTCAACCCTACCACAACCAAAGTTATGTTGAATCTGGCATCAGCAATATTATGTGTGATTGAAAGTCTTGATCTTCATTTGTTTCCCCACCATTACACATTCCATTATCATCAACCATTCCATTTCACAATCAAACCTACCATGCATTATTTGTCCTTGTTTACCATCCATGACCACACTTTCCTTTATAGAGGCTATAAGGATACCTTGTCTCGATGTTTGAAGGAATTAGAATCAGTGACCAATGAAGATCACAAAATCATTCTCGACATCAAAACAAGCCATTTTTAACAAAGCAGTTATTCAAATGAGGTGTGGGATAGCAATTAACATGATCAATTTTTATATTTGTATCATTTTTTTATTAAGACGTGCATCTCCCCATCATCATGCACAATAGAATCAAAAATCACACCCATGCCAACAACATGTACCATACCGTTTCACATTGCCATGCCATTGCCATTGTTATATATGCCTATTTACCATTATTGTAGATCCCAGCCATTTACCCCATCACTAAGGGGCAACCCTCTTACAATTTTATCTAATTTATCAAACCATCATTATCTTAGAGCAAGACCATGCCATCCTATCATTCCATTCCTATCTAGACCAAAGCCTATTTTTAGCCATCCTACCCAATCCTATTTTGATCTTGGTTCATTTGGTTCTTCCCACACCTTTTGTGGGGGGATTCCAATCAAGTGTCAATAATCAATCCAATATGTGTTTATAATGATATTCTATGAAAGTAGTGTGACATTTGATCTAGTAAGATATCTTTCATCATATAACCATGTTTGTTTATGTGAGCTTGATTATAATCACCTATGGAAAAATCAATGTTTCACCAGTCTTGCTACTAATTATAAATGCCTATGGAAAAATTAGTATCATTGACCTATGTTATTATATCTTAGTTATAATTGCCTATAGGCAAACTAGGGGCAACACTTGTATATCATGCATTTTTGTATCACCGTCCCATTATTATTTCAATTTGACTAGCCATTTGCTCGATTTGAGAAATTGTTGGGACCTAGTTAATTTTTCTTCACCTTTTGTGTGGATGGAATTACTATGACTTAAGGTCATTTGAGGACTATGTGGATCATGTTCAACTCATGTTGAGGTCACCTCAATCCCCTTTCCCATACGCTCTCATCATTTTGTGAGTAACCTAAGCTAAATGCTCTCACCATTTTATGAGTAGATATCTTGTCATTCTCTAATGAGTTAAGATACCTCAAAATTACAAAATATTTGTAACATTTCAAAAAATCCAAAAATAATTGTCCTATCTAAGCCTAGTCAGCTATCTTCGATCCACCTTATTGGGGTATTGTCATTGTTAGGATGCTTTCTTTTGCTTTTATTTTCAGGCTTTCTATTTATTTATTTATTTTAGGTTCTTTATTTGTTTATTTTTTTGTTTGTTTATTTTCTTTCTTGTTTGTTTGCTTTCAGCACTATTGCCTCGACTTAGTCTATATGTGTTTATTGGGTGATTCCTTACACACATTATTCTTGAGTCTACCCATATTCATACGTCAACATTGTCATCATGGTTTTTATCATCGGTGTATTATTTTCATTTGGATATCAAATGTTGAGATTCATTCCTTATGAATTTTTTGGCAAAGTCTTCATGGTGTTCTATCATGAAGCCTACCATCACATGCTACAGCAAAATTTAGGCTCAAGAAGGTATACAATAAATGGAGCTATAAAAGTTTCACCTTGGCACCTTGGCAAATCCTTCCATCCCACCCTTGATCAAATCAACCCAATGACCATTCTAGTTGTATCATTGCTAGTCAAGATGACATCTCCTCATTGGCAGGTATAACTTAATCATTCACATTGATCAATATTATTTTTATATTCATCTATTTCATCACTTTGCACCCACTCATCTTTAATCTAAATTCTAGGTTATGTCCTTGATTTATGCTTGCTAATCAGCCCTAACATGGGCACAATCATCTTTAGCCAATTTAGGTCCCCTTAATGATTACAACTACCTATGGGTAAATCATTATTTTGACTTTTATTCCTGATTATAACCACCTTTGGTCAAATCATCATCCTTTTTATATCAATGCATGAAAGCATTTTCTCATTTATACTAATCTCAACCATAGGTTAATTCCACCTCTCTTCTTATTTCTTTTTGAGGGACCATCCATCAACAAATGTGATGGCCACTCCCTCAAGTGGGCATCATCATAGGCTTCCTAAAAACAATTTAGAGCTTTGTTCTTCAACCATCATCTTATTTTTGGCATACATGCCATCTCTCATTATTTGAGAGGAAATTGCTTTGCCTACGATTTACAATGCCTTCCCAAATAGGGGAAAACTATAAACACTTAAATTTGGCCACTGATAACCCCCAATTAGGCTTTTGGCCAATTTCCACCCAAAATGCACAATTTGGCCTAAAAACACTAAAACATGCTAAATGATGTGCAACTGAAATATTCAAGTGTTGATTTTGGCTAGGGTATCTCTAAATGGGGCAATGCAATTTATGGGCTAGCTAACTTTGATCAGATCATTTTGAGTCAAAATGTCAATTTTACACCTGGGTGCTCTAGATTGCTCTTTCCTATCAAATCTTCTACACAAGATATGCACCTTTGTTATTTATTGTTGATAACATCCTAAATGGGATAATGGATCAACACATTTGACATTTCCTTCAAATTCTAATCCAGTCAAATTTTAGACCAATAATAAGGCATTCTGATCAATTTGAGTAATTTGTGCACAAAGTGCTTAAGCATGCTTAAGAGCTAATTAATCCAAATCAAGGCCTAATTAATAATTCCATGGAAACTTGTTGAATACTTGTTTTTAAAAATAAATATTGAATATTTGCATCATCAGGTGACCTCATTTCTTGGAAAGACATCCCTAGGCCATAAATGCCATAAATATCAGGATTCATGCCTCCCATGCCTCATCAAAGCCCTCCATGCCTCTTAATTTCTCCTCTATCCCAAATATTTATGAGACTATTTATAAGTTTTAATTTCATAATTGGACTAATCCTTAGCCACACATCTCAATCCTGAGATAGACTGTTCAGGTTGATTTTAGCCATTTGCAAAAATATATAAATAGAGAGGCCATAAACATTATTTTTAATATATTTTGGTGCAAAGTTATAATGAAAAAATTATTCCAAAATCCATTTTAATTATTTTTACCATGCCAAATTGATTCCAAACCAAGCCAAGCCATAAGCCAAAGGTGCCAAGGAGAGATGGAGGTAGCTAAGTTTCCATTGCCAAGGACTTCATGAGCACAAGCCGAGCAAGCCACTATAACAAGAATTTTGGAGCATCCAAGGGAGATAAAAGAAGTCTTTTTTTGAATTTTAGTTGTGTGTTTTATTCATGTTTGTTAACTAAGCTCTCCCTAGTGTCTAGGCCTACAGATGTTATGCTAGTTAGTGTGTTTCTTTCATTTTGTTTTCATTTTGGAACTAACACCATACTAACCATCCTCTCTTGAATCAAAGTCCTATATCATATGATTTATCTACTATATGGGCATTGTTATTATAATTTGACTTCTCCTTGTGAGTAAATGATTATTTCATTATCAATTAAATCTTGAATTTTGTGTGTTAAAATATTATATCTATTTTAATAATTCCCTTAAAATCTATGATCTAATTACAATATGTCTTAGCATAAAACTATTTATTAAATGGTCTTGAGGTATTAAAATACCTTTGTTAGAGGTAAATTTATCAAGTAAATTATTCATGCAATTTTTTGAATGCACACTTAATATTTTAAATTGTTTACGCCTCATTTTATGTAAAGATGAAGGCATTCATGAGATATTTCCATCAAATATTAAACTTTGTGGGATTTTATTCTTGTGTTTATTTTAGTCATTACCCAAATTACCTCCATGGGTAATCATTTCCTAAATGGCATTTCTCCTTATGTACATTTGGTAATAATTAGATTGAAATGGGACCCACTTTAGCACATACTAACAATAAGAATTTGTTAATGTTGATGAGGAATGGTGAATGTAATGTATGCTCCTTTTGTTGAGCTAAAAACATCTTATTATATGCTTGTTATATAATATTGATCATCTTATTATCATCACTCTTAATATGAAAGTCATAGTCATTAATTTTATCCTTGAAACTAAGTCTAGTTTGGAATTTTACATTAATTAGATCACTGCCTTCATTTTAATCATATTTTACTTTAAATGTTTGACTTTAAATACCATAACCTTATCAGATATTTCATTGAACTTGGTTTCATGTTAGATTCACATTAATTTCTCCAAAATATAATATGGGTAAATAGATCTAAGTCAAATAAAAATACATCTATTCATAAACATTGTAAATAAATATAATTAGACTTATTTGCACAATTAATTTTTATTATTACAATAAATGATAGAGAGGTATTTAGAATAATATTCGATTTCAAAAAAAATTGGAAATAATTTTCAGAAATAGATAATGAAGAAAAATTCCACACAATAAGGTGAAACAAACCTAGGACCATTGCAATGACCAAAGACTATTCCTTAGAATTGTCTAAAAACTTTTAGAAGAGTAGGATCATTTTTGGAACCATAAGGTTGGACCTAGAAAATGATATAAATTTAGGAAATAACTTTATGAATTTTTTATTCATGTATAGGGATTTTAAAAACTCACTCACCTCCCTAAAATTCAATATGTATCTCTAGGAAAGTGATCTTCTTATCCAAACCCTAATAGGGCATCAAAACATGGTAATGGATAATGAAAATGGTTGTTTTGGGCCATGTGTTCAGTATTAACTAGAGTTTTAATCACCAAATACATATAAAATCTATTAATATATAAAATTAGCTTAATAAACACACTATCTATAATGCATGTTCAACCAGGGAGCCCACTGATGATGCAATGTCTACTCTATATGAATTTTTGCTCTAGAATGAATGTTTGATGTAGTAATAAATGCTTCATATTTCCTTCTATTTTTGAATATATACTTTAAATTATTTAATTGATTTTTTTGACATATTCTCATTATATATTTGGCATGTCCTAAATATGCTAATGTTCATAAGTGTATTTATAAACTTCTTAAGAATTATAAATACAACCCTATTGGCACACAAGCATACACAATGTGTGGGAAAGCTGACAAATTAGGGTCCAACAACATATGGGACCCAAATAAGGCTATAAATGACATAGTCTCTAATTGAGTAGGCCATAATCAAGGATCTACTAGATATATTTGAATTCACAAAGAAATTACCTGTATGTGGTAGTGAAATCAAACACAAGCCAAAAAGAAGTAATTGCTCAACAATCAAAATATCATAATATTAGCCTTAGCATCATTATCCATAAAACATTTAGGAATGTACATTATATAATTGAAAGATTAATATTTCTTCACTTCATCATAAATGTGGGATTATCTTTTATAATGACCTAAAAAGACACCTGATCAAGCTAACTAAATATGTGTATGTAAAAACTATTAGATAGAATAAAAAGCTATAATAACACCCCCCCCCCTCTTACGCATCACTTAAGTGGGTAGTAAAATTGGGTCCTAGATCAAAGCCCTAATGAGTTACCCAATTAAAAATAAATGCCTCCTAAAGGAGGATGTCAGAGTTGTCTAAACCCCAAGAAGAGCCCACAAATGAATATATTTGCTCTTAGTGAAGGATTTGGTGAATATATTATCAATTTCATCTATTTTCTAGATGTAGTATAGATCAATGACTTTATCATGGATGAGTTCCCAAATGAAATGCATGTTAATCTCGATATGATTGGTCCATTTATGGAGGACCAAATTTTTGTAGGTTTGGATTATGTTTTTGTTGTCACAAAATATGATTATTGGTCATTGAAACTAGATGTCAAACTCAGTGAGAATCCCCTGAAGCTAAATAGCCTTAGTGAAAGCATTAAAAGCTCCTTTATATTCTACCTCTATAGAAGATAAATTAATAACATTATGATTCTTTATTGACCAAATAATTAGTCTTGAACTAAGGGAGAAACAGTAACCTAAAGTAGACTTATGGTTCTCAATATTGTCAGCACAATCTAAATTTGTATAACCAATTAAGTCAACATTGATACCCCCTTTGTAGTGATTCTTAAAACTATGATTACCTTGAATGTAGTGGAGAATTCACTTAACTACTTTCTAGTGTAGCTCATGTGGTTCTTACATAAATCTAGAGACCATGCCCATTGCATATGAAATATTAGGTCTAGTGTGTGTAAGGTAGGTGAGACTCCCAACAAGTTATTGATACGAGGTAGCATAAACTAAAAGAGATGGATAATCATCCTCAAACTTTACACTAGATATAAAATGAGTTAAAATTGGCTTATAGTCAACCATGTTAAATCATACAATCAAATCAAGATCATTCTTGCATTGTGCAATAGTGATCCCAAAGTTAGAGTGAGAAATTTTTGTCCCAAGGAATTAATGCAACAAGCCCAAGTCAATCATTGAGAACATGTCAGACAAAGTAATTTTTACTACTGTAATGGTGGATTAATAACTATTTATGATCAATAGGTCATCCACATAGATAACCAACATCAATAGTGAATCATCCTACCATAAAATGTAGACATTTAGATTAGAATGGAATTTGGTGAATCCAATTGAAAGAATAAAATAATCCATCTTGGCATACCAAGCTTAAAGATCTTGTTTGAGGCTATATATAGATTTTTCAAGTTTGTAAACTAAGGAGGAATCTTCCAAAAATCATTGTGGTTATTTCATGTATATTTTCTCTTTGAGGTCATTGTGAAGAAAGAGGCTCTTCATATCCATCTGATGAACGTCCCAATGATGTGCTACAACAATAGTGAGAGTGAGTAAAATTGAGTTCATTTTGGAAACTAGGGTGAATGTATTAGTATATTAAATGCCACATACCTGAGAAAAATCCTTTACTACCAAATGTGATTTGAGCTTGTCTATGGACCCATCTATTGTAAATTTTGTTTGGTAGATCCACCTACATCGAAAAAGTTTTTTTACTTTAGGAAGAGGAACTAAATCCCAATTGTTGCTTCTATGCAAGGAACCATACTCCTCTTTCATATAAGTATCCCACTCAAGAGTTCACATTGCCTCATAAAATGATTGTGGATTAAAAGCATATGTAATGAAAGCATGTGGGGCATTCTATAATTATGAACGTGTTCACCTATTGTTTGATAAATCTCCAACCCATTGGACAACACTTTGTAGTGTTTGTCTAGCACAAAGAGGACCAATGCTCTAAGAGTCATGAGGATATTCCTTATCCTCTAAAGATATTCTAGGAGAAGGATGAGGTGAGTGTTCATCACTACTATCATCATAAGAACTAGAATAAGATTTAGGATCATTAGGAAGCTAATCAGGTGGATTTGATTTTTTAAAAATATCATAAAATCCTAGTGAATTTAAGGAATAGGAGAGGTGTTGAGTGTGGATTCCAAATGACCCTCTTAAAAATGAACAATCCTCTCAATGAATAAATCATGAGTGGTGGGATGTATAAGCATGTATCCCTTAATACCCTCGAAATATCTAACAAAGATGCAAGGATAGCTCTAAGGTTCCATTGCCTTATGTTTCTTCTTGGGAATGTGGGAAATATCAAGATCCAAACACTCAAAATTACTTCACTATGGGTTCCACTATTACATGCTTCAAAAGGAGTGACTCCCTTCAATTCTTTGTGAAGAACTTGGTTCTGAATGTAATAAGCATAGTTGATGGCCTTGGCACAATATTGAGGTGCAAGAGACTTAGAGTGGAGCATACAGTTAGGCATTTCCTTCAAGGACCTATTCTTTCACTCTACAACACCATTCTACTGAGGACTATGAAAATGTACGATGTAGTTCAATCCCCTTTGATATAAATGATTTTTCAAAATGATTACTGAAATACTCACCACCATTTTTAGTGCATAAAATCTAAATGTCTTTACCTGACTATTTTTTTACAAATGCCTTGAAGCTCTGAAAATGGTCAAAGACCTATGATTTATGCTTAAGAAAATACACCCAAGTATACCTCTAAAATTCATTAATGAAAGTAAGCATTTATTTTGTCCTATTGAATTAAAGTTTTAGAAATACACCAACAATGTCACTATGGACAAGCTCTAATATATGTTCAGTTATCTATGATTTTCCCTTGTCATACTTCTCCTTAGGATGCTTACCAAGTATGCAACTGTGAAAAAATCCATCAAAAAAATTGACTCAAAGTAACCCTGAAACCATGTCATGATGATTAAGTTGCTTCAGGTAACAATAGTTGAGGTTGTTGTATCGGCCATGCCATAATTTACTTTCCCCATTTGAATGAGTAGTGTAGTAGAGGGTTGATCAGGAGAAAAATGTGAGAAATAATACAATCATGACAGGTGATCTACTTTCCCAAATGCAATTATGGAGTCACTATTAACTTCCCTAATAACCATTTAATTGGGAGTGAATTCAACTCTCCTTCCCAAATCAATGTGAGTGATCTGATAAATAAATAAGAGATTGGTGGATAAAAAGAGAACATAGAAAATCATGAAATGTATCATCATTCACTTCAACATATCCATTCCCACTAATTTATGTGTAAGTATTGTCACCCAACAATATGGAAGGCATAGAACAAGGCTCCAAGGATGAGAACATGTCCTATGATGAAACCATGTGGTGAGAAGAACCAGAATCAATTATCATGTGGAAGGCTCAGACACAACTAAAATAATTACTTTACCCTTGTCTTCGCCTTTCTTACTATCTTTGGCCTTAGAATACTCTTTTGTTGATGAAGTCTAATTAGAATAATTAGAGACACTATATTGTTCTTCTTTAGCATTTTTGTTAGTTGGTCAATTTGCTTCTTCATGCATTTAAATTAATCATATCCATATTTCTTGTTGTAGCCACATGTAAAAATCACTCTTTCTTAGGTTTCCCATCTGAAGAGGATAACTCTTTTTATGTTTTAGACTTAGCATTATATTTTTTACCCTTATTTGTTTTATGTCCTTTTTGTTATGTTTCTTCTCCTTGCTATTAGAATCCTTTTATTTGTCATGACTCATAATTAAGGCATGCGATTTAGATGACTTCAATGTACCTATTTGAATGAGTTTTTCTTGCTCCTAAGTCAAGTCGGTAGCAAATTCATCCAAGGATGACATGGTCCATATAACTCCAATGGCACACTTGGTTGCATGGAAGGTAGAAACGAAGACAAAATAGTTAGAACCCAACTTGGTAAGGATATAAATAATCAATTAATCATCATTTTTGTCAATGTTGTACAATTTTAAATACAACCTAAGTGATTTAAACTTTGTGAAGAAGTCTTTTATCGTATCAAAATCATCTAGGCTTAAATTAATGAGCTCAATCTCTAACTCATAACTCCTCATGACATCCTGATTTTTAAAAAAATATAATATGGTCCACACTTGATTTAGAGTATCATATTCAATATGAAAGAGCAAGTTGGGAGACATATAGATAAGTACAAAAGATCATAAGCTACATCACTTCTATTGTACCACTTCACCTTCTCTACGTCGGGTGTTAGTTATGTTTTTGTATCCATCATGATTTGGTGTAAGCCTTTGCTCCTCAAGAAGATTTTCACTTTGACTTTCCACTCATGATAGTTGAAAGTTATAAGAATTATAACTAAACTCAAATCCATGATGTAGAAAGGAAGTATGCACTAAAATACATGTGCTGAAAGACTAGGAATATGTAACCTCAAATGAATTTTTATAGGTTCAAATTTAAAAGGCATGAGAATATTAATAATGTGTAGATATTGAAAAACTTTACACTTTAAAAAAATTGACACCTCAAAAGGATCCACAGATTAAAGGTTATGTGTGTTTGAAATTTTGGATGCTAGTGGCAATCCCCACTTTGCAAAATATTAAAAATTTGGGTGTGAAAAAAAATTGGATAGGGGATACACTTAAGCCCCTTTTATTAGAAATCTAAATTTAAGTCCCCTCTGTGTGACCACACTATTAGATCAGGGGCCTAAGACCTTTTGTAAGTGTTTCCCCCTTCACTTTGATTGATGGGATTGATGTGGGAGTGACATCATCCAAAAAATGACCCTCTTTTTCAAATGAATAGTGTCATCCTTCATGAGTTTAAATTTGATGTCCCCATAGTTGTAATCAGAGTTTGGGCATCCCTTCACAGTCATCAGGGTTTCTTGTTAGGGTTGTAGTGGGTGAGTGTAGTCGTCAAGAATTTTGACTATTGCCACAGTTAATAATCTTGATGCTGGGGTTGTGGACTATTCCAATAATTGAAAGTCTTGATGTCAGGATTTTTGACAACTCCAACAGTTAATAATCTCAATGTTAGGGTTGTGAAATGCTCCCATAGTTAATAGTTTTGATGCTGGAACTTTCCATCAAAGATGTAGCCTGCCTTTGCAGCCATCGAGGTTTGGAGCATCGAAGGTAGGAAGGATACTTGTAGTTGCAGGAGATGGAGATGGTTTTGGTAGTGCTAGGGATGCTAGAGTTTCCTATAGTGTAGAGAAGACTCAAAATTCTAATAGTTTGCACATAGGGAAAACAACTTCACCTATCACAAATTATCGGATTGGGTATGCCTCTTTAAAATCCACTAAATACCCAGTAAGGATATGTAAAAACATAAAAAAAAAATTAGAAAAGATTTTTCCTTAAAGACCACAAATTGTATGGATTTGCACGAAATCATCAAAAAAAATTTGAAACCTTCCAAAAATGGTAAAAAATGACTGTCATGAAACTAGGACATGTGTATAGCCAATCCTAAGAATTTGACACCTTATGAATCCAATGACATAGGTTGTTTTACATGAAAACCTACCAGGTGAAATATGATAATCTAGTGGATACCTTTCTCTTGTTCTTTTTCTAAATCTAGATCAATAGAGAACCCTAAAAGAAGAGAAAAATATGGAAAATGGTGTAGCTTCAATAAACTGGGTCAATAAATCTCATATCTATAACATGTAAGCTGAAACCCAAGATTTCATAATATGAACAATGGCATTCATCTATTAGAAAAGTTTAGATACCATATATGAATGGGTCACAATGGAAGATCTATTAGATAGCATCGAATGCATGACGAAATTACCTTTATGTAGTATCAAAATGAAACATGAACCAGAAACAAGTAATTGCCCAAGAATCGAAAGATTACAATACTAACATTAACATCATTAGTCATAAAAGCTTTAGAAAGGTACATTATATAGGTAAAAGATATGCATGTCCTCTCTTCCTCATGAATATGAGATTATTTTTCACAATGTTTTAAAAATACATTAGCAAATTAACTAAACATGTGTAGGAAAAATTCATTAAATGGAATAAAAAACTACACTAATACATTTTTTTATAAAATCTCAACAATCTCAACAATCTATGTTTTTGGGTTTTGAAATGATTTATTGTACATTTTTTTATAAAATCTCAACAATCTAAAAATACACACTTTTTTATAGTCATTCGGGATATGATCCTGACCTCATCTATTTTCATGTATCAGATATTACTAGCAGCAAAAATTAATACCTGATAACCTCTTTATAAACTAAACAACTTCACCAATTAAATCAAAAAAATTAAACTACCCTAATAATTAAAAAGATGAGGCTAACGTTAGAAATTGGAAAAATGATTTTAAAACCCATACGGCACGCTTGTAGCAACTCGTAGTGTTAAATTTGAACGTGGCACTTCTATTCAAATGAAACATATCAAAATGAGAATAGAACCAAAAGATAAGTAGATAATAATGCTAAAAGTCGTAAAAATAATATATTAAGTTTTTTTCGAAGTTGAATCTCTATTCCTAACCAACCATGCAATCAAATATCTAGTTTTTAATTTAATTTGGATCTTTTGTCATCCACGGGGGCCAAGAATGGGACCCACGAAGATTAAGGAAGGAAAACTTGCAATAAATAGGTCTCTGAGTCACGGTTGATGGGACGACCTTTCATGTCTAAGTTTATTTATTTTTTTAATGATAGTTATTTATTTAATATTATTTTTTAAATAATAGAATAAAATAGAATATATTGTATTGTTAATGTTTAATGGTCATTATTTTAATAGAATTATGAAGAAAGTATATTTTAAATAAAAATATGTAAATACAAAAAGAGATAAGAGATTAAATATAAAATACAAAATACAAGAATTAAGTTGTTAAGATTTTTCTTTTTATTGTTGTTAAGTAGAAGGTCGTAGATAGAATAGTGAATTTATTTGCACTCTAATGAATATTTGATGTATTAATAATTGTGTCACATTTTTATAGATTTTTGAATTTCTACTCTAAATATTTGAATTGATTGCTTTGGCATATTCACATTTTATATTTTTAGTATGTCTTAAATGCACTAATTTATATTTACATTTATAGATTTTTTAAATTTAAATTATGATTTTATTGAGAGGGACGCTGACACAATGTATGAGAAAGTCGAAAAATCAAGATCACACAACATAGGGAATCCAAAACATGGATAAAAATAGCTTAGTTCTAGAACCATGCATTATACGTTTTTGCACCCTAAAACCGTATAATATTTTTTTGGAGGAAAATATCAACAATCCAAGGAAATATGAGGGGAGGAGAGAGGAGGTAGGGGAAAATGCTAGGTGTTAGCGAGAACATGGGAAAAACATGCCAATAAAAACTTAATTAGGACTGATAATCATCTAACACACAAATACCTTAGAATAATGCAATTTTACAATTTATAAATATCCCATACCAATTATAGGCATTGATCTAGGGCCCAAGAGGAGATTTGGTGGACAACCTATTTAAACATTTGACAATTTGTTAGGTTGTGGAGCTAAAAGCTTCACTGATGCAAATGGAGGAGGATGCTGAGTTGCAGAGCAACCGACGCCGGTCTGATCAACCAACGTCGGTCATATACAGGGTGCAGAGCAGCTGACATTGGCAGGGGATCGATCGACATCGGTCATCTCCAGTCAGACAGGGACCGACGTCGATCACCTGTGCGTTCCAGAACTGTTTGTTGAACGGCCAGTTTGCATGTTGAAGGCTAATTATAGTCTTGAGTTGCGTGTCTAATTATTGTAATTAAGAAAGTCTAATTATTGTTTGCATGAGGTCTATTTAAGAGACTCATGGGTTGTATTGTAATTAAGGCAAGAAAAGAATTTCTTCCAGTTGTAGGATCTTGGTCAGCAGGTGTGTCAAGGCCACGTTTGGAGATCTATATGTGTAAGTAAGATCAGGTTGATTTGCAGGTTGTTGCAAGATTAAGGAGATCTACTTGAAGTAATTTTGAGTGCTTGGTACTAGCAGTGTTGAGACTGACTGGTTGGAGGTGAACAACAATTCTGTGTGTGAGTTATTTGTTGGGACCGTAGTTGAGAGAGAGCTTTGAGGGAAGATTACTGAAAGTCCTAGAGGTGTGGGAAGCCTCAGAGGTGGAAGAAGAAGTGGCATCTTCTTTATTGTATTTCCTTCTGAAGATTATTTAATACAAGAGTGTGTATTGTCTCTCAAATTTTGTGTTGTTTCTGATTCTAGTTACTTGTTGCTTCTAGTTTAGTTCCGCATATTTAGTTGCATGGTAATCAGTTGTGCTTCCTTTGGTTCCTAACAGTTGGTATCAGAGCTAAGGTTGCAGAGAGCAGGTTTTGTGTTTGATTACATGTCACTCTCAAGGGTTTCTGCTTGAGTGGGAGTAGCAATGGCAGAAAAAAGTAAGCTAAGGATGGAGAAATTCAATGGCACGAATTATCAATTATGGAGGATGCAGATAGAGGATTATCTGTATCACAAAGATTTGTACTTACCATTGGGTGGGGTTGCATGCAAGCCCCTGGATATGAAGGATGAAGAATGGGAGGTTCTTGATCGGAAGGCTCTGGGATCTATAAGGTTGAGCCTTGCATCGTCCGTGATTTCTAACTTATCACAGGCTAAGACAACGGTAGAGTTGATGGAATCTTTGGCAAATTTGTATGAAAAACCCTCAGCTTCGAATAAGGTATTTCTTATGAAGCAGTTATTTAATTTGTAAATGCAGGAAGGTGGATCGGTACATAGTCATCTTAGTGATTTTCATGGTTTGGTAAACCAGTTAAATTCAGTCAATATTATTTTTGATGATGAAATTAAGGCTCTCTTAATCTTATGCTCATTACCTGAAAATTGAAAGAGTTTGGTAATGGCAGTTAGTAATACTGCGTCTGCTTCAAAAATCTTAAAAGTGGATGATGTTGTGAGTGTAATCTTGAATGAAAAAATTCGCAGGAAAAGCACAGGGGAATCATCAGGGAATGCTTTGAGTGTTGAAAGCAGAGGAAGGCAAAGAGAGAAGATCGAGCAAGGGAGATCAAGGTCAAAGATAGGCAGGAGATCTAGATCCAGGCCCGACAGGAAAATCTGCTGGAATTGTGGAAAGAAAAGGGCTTGTAAAGAAAGATTGTTGGTTGGTTGAAAATCAGTAAGAAGGAACTAAAGAAGCAGGTGTTGCAAGTATTGTTGGACATGATGCTCTTGTATGTTCCTTGGATAAAGTGGAATCTTGGGTTTTAGATTCTGGTGCCTCTTTTCATGCATCCCCAAATAGAGAATTTTTTCATGAGTATGTCCAGGGAGACTTTGGAGAGATTTATTTAGGGGATGGTAAGCCTTGTCAGATAGTTGGCAAAGGAAAAGTGAAGCTGAAATTGCAGACGGGCAACACATGGGTGTTGAAGGAGGTCATGCATATCCCAGTCCTGAAATAGAATTTGATTTCTATAGGAAGTTTAGGTGATGAGGGATGCATAATAACTCTCACAGCGGACTCTTGGAATGTTACCAAGGGTGCACTTGTTTTAGCAAGAGGTAAGAAATTAGGTACTCTTTATCTATCTACTTGTATTACTGATTCTACTTCTGGTTTATCTACTTCAGCTGTAGATTCGAAGATGTGGCTTAGTGGGCTTGGTCACATGAATAAGAAGGGAATGGACGTTCTTGAATCAAAGGGTATGAGTTCAGATCCAGAAAGCACATATCGAGATTTATGTAGACAATAAAAGAAAGTGAGGTTTCTTAAGACTGAAGCTATAAGAAAGGATCGGGTTTATGGCACAAATAGAGGAATTTGATGTTTTTGACAAGAACATGAAAGTCTTGGTGTTCCAGGAGAAGATGACGGATAGAGATCAGTCACAGGAGCTAAATAATTCTGAGCAGGGCAGTTTGGACAAGGGTGTGATTCAAAGCAAGCTCGCGAAGAAAAAGCCATCACTCACAGGCAAACATAGGTATCGGCGTCAGTCAGGGAGAATCGACGTCGAACAGACAGGCACCGACGTCGGTCATGTGTAGACCAGAGGAGTCAGTGGTGTCGGGCAGGTTAAGACCGACATCGGTCAGATAGGAATCGACGTCGATAGAAGGGACACCGGCGTCGGTCAAGAAAATGGTCGTCGATAGTCAGGACAGTCGCATGGGGGACCGACGTCGATCGGATGCAGGCTGAGAGGTGACCGACATCGATCACTGTTTAAAACAGATTATGGGTAGACAGCAAGCTGTCAAGGAGTCTCAAACACCCATGTGGAGGACTGAAAGGGTGAGTAAGCCTCAAATTCGTTATTCCCCTTCTTTAGATTATTTGTTGCTCACTGAAGGCCAAGAACCAGGAAGTTTTTAAAGAAGCAAAACATGTAGGATCCAGAAAATAGTGGGAGCTTGGCATGGAGGAAGTTGATTCCTTGAAAGAGAACCAAACGAGAGATTTGGTAGAGTTGTTAGCTGGAGAGAAAGTACTGAAAGACGAACGGATTTTGAGGTCAAAGAAGAGAGAGAATGGACACGTGAGACGGAAGGCCAGGGTATATGGTCTTGAGCAGGCTGCAGGGCAATGGAGATCTAACAGGTGGATGACAAAGCAGGGCTTTAGTCAAGGTCATGGTAACTATTGTGTGTTCTTTACAGGTTGGATAATATTAGCTACATTATCCTGTTACTGTATGTAGTGTGGATGCTGGTTGCAAGGTCACACATGCAGAGAGTTTCTGAGCTAAAGGTAAAGTTAGTTCAGAGGTATGTCATGGAGAATCTGGGAGCAGCAAGATTCTTTGGCATGATTTTTCTTAGAGACAGGAAAAGTCACATGTTGATGTTGTCTCAGGATGATTGTGTGAATAAGGTAGTGGCAAGGTTCAAGATACAGGATGCAGAACCAATTAGCGCACCTATGGATGGACGGTTAATAGAGCAGTGTCCCCAATCACATGATGAGGTTAAGTACATGTGTACTAGACCTGAGTTTTTCCAAGCAGTGGGAGTTGTCAGCGAGTTTGTGGTCAATTCGAAAAAAGCAGCACTAGAGGGTAGTTCAGTGGATTCTCAGGTATCTGAGAGGGACTAGCAACAGGTATACATGCGATGCAGGGTCAAGCACTTCTCTACATGGGTATGTAGAATCGGATATGGCAGAGTATTTGGTTGACAGGTGTTGCACCACAGGTTGTGTGGTGGTTGGTCTTCAAGATTGATCTTGAAGAGGAATACAAGCCTAAAGAAATAAATTAGGTAGTGTACAGGTACAGGTTACAGGTGCAGCTGTTTATCTCCAAGTGGGAGATTGTTAGGTTGTGGAGCTAAAAGCTTCACTGATGCAAATGGAGGAGGATGTTGAGTTATAGAGCAACCGACGTCAGTCTGATCAACCGATGTCGATCATATACAGGGTGCAGAGCAGCTGACATCGACAGGGATCGGCCAACGTCGGTCATCCCCAGTCAGACAGGGACCGACGTCGGTCACATGTACGTTCCAGAACTGTTTGTTGAACGAATAGTTTGTTTGTTGAACGACTAGTTTGCATGTTGAAGGCTAATTATAGTCTTGATTTGTGTGTCTAATTATTGTAATTAAGAAAATCTAATTATTGTTTGCATGAGGTCTATTTAAGAGACTCATGGGCTGTATTGTAATTAAGGCAAGAAAAAGATTTCTTCTAGTTGTAAGATCTTGGTCAGCAGGGTGTGCAAGGCCACGTTTGGAGATCTACATGTGTAAGTAAGATTAGGTTGATTAACAGGTTGTTGCAAGATTAAGGAGATCTACTTGAAGTACTTTTGAGTGCTTGGTACTAGCAGTGTTGAGATTGACTGGTTGGAGGTGAACAACAATTCTGTGTGTGAGTTGTTTGTTGGGACCGTAGTTGAGAGAGAGCTTTGAGGGAAGATTACTGAAAGTCCTAGAGGTGGTGGGAAGCCTCAGAGGTGGAAGAAGAAGTGGCATCTTCTTTATTGTATTTCCTTCTGAAGATTATTTAATACAAGAGTGTGTATTGTCTCTCAAATTCTATGTTGTTTCTGATTCTAGTTACTTATTGCTTCTGGTTTAGTTCCACATATTTAGTTGCATGGTAATCAGTTGTGCTTCCTTGGGTTCCTAACACAATTAATGTAGAACTCTAATAGCAAAGTTATATTATGCTAAGTTTTATATAATATCAGAAATCATATTTGTGGTATTAATGTACTCTCAAAATTTATTCTTGTTTTTCTTGTCTATATACAAAGAACCAAAGTATACATTAATTTATAAAAAGGGAGATAGATGGTAATGTTACAAAGGTGGTAATGATTGTTTCATAATTAATTTATTTCTTGTCTTGAAATGTTACAAAGGTGGTAATGATTGTTTCATAACTAATGATTGCAATGTTATCATAAGATATTATTATTGACAAAGTGTATGCTTTAGTGATGACACTATAAATATTGTGCTATAATGTTGAAGATGAGTTAGATATTTCAATATGATATATAACTACGAAATT
>JARHVA010011118.1:0-55000 GCA_037957365.1 Torreya grandis
TGTTTTTTGTTGGTATTTTTTTCTTCAAGAGAGGATTAGTAAGAAAATGGACAACCTTAGTCAATTTAGATCAGCTTATGACTTCATGCCCAATGGATCAGATAAGGTAACTAGTCTGGGTTCTCAAGCATAGAAAGCATGCTTCCTTGTGAGTCACCAAAGATGTTTGAAAAATTTGGGCCACATAAAAAGATTCTACCTAGATAGATCAGATGAATAGAGTTGCTGATTGACCAAATGATCAAATAACTTGAGCAAGTGAAGAAGATAGACTAAACCATCATCAAACATCATGCAAAAATGGACATGTCAATTTGGTTACACACTTAATAAGTTCACTTAGGAGACCTCTCAAAAATAATGGATTGAATGTACATGAGGTTCTTCATTCCTTGAACATTCTCTACAAAATTGGTATCTTTCTGATTTTTTTATCTTAAGATACAAGTCCTCAAAATTGAACTAGAAGAATGAGACGTGAATGGGGACGTCTAGCCATTTGAATTAAAAAACCCAAAGGATTCTATAGATAAATGTGGGGCTGAAAAGTGTCCAAATCATTGAAGCTCAAGTCAAGATCCAACAGTGAGAGATGATTTAATGAGTCAGTGGGTTCAAAAGATCTAATAGAGTGTGTTAAATCATGCATCAAATATTTTATGGAAAGATTAATGTCGAAGGGTCAGAGGATCCTAAGGATGAATGTGTGGCTGATAAGTGGAAAGATCTTACATGCCCATACAAAGATTTAATGGTGTGTGGTGATTGAAAAAGGTAGTGGTTCCAAGATGATCAATGGTGCACAATCCATCATACCAAAGTAAATCAATGACGATGAAAAGGCCAACTAGTCAGTAGATCCTAAGAATGAATGAGAAGCTGCAAAGTGTCATGACCATGGCAACTATTAGGCAAATCAATCTTACATTTTCAATCCATATAAAGGAATATCAACGGTGCATGTAAGTTTAAGAATTTAATGAGGTTAGGATGAATGTGATGCCACCACATGGTGAAAGCACAAGAATAGGATGAAATTGACTCCAGGACCCATAAGATGAATACGAAGCTAGTAGATGCCACAAGTGAAAACCCAAATCAAGATCAATGGCTAATGTTAAAATTTAAAACTAGGAGACTTCAAATGGAGAGTGAATTTGACTCAGTTCAAACTAGAGAAAAATATCTCAAAGGGCTATGCTACCATTAGAGTTCAAGTCAAGCTAAACTAAGCATGAGATGCATTTATATAGTCAGTCGGGATGGTTAGTGATGAATATTTTTCATAATTAAACTTAGACAAGACCTTTGGTCAATGATTTAGAACCTGTCGACCCTATTCTCTAAAATTTGTAGGATTATTTTATTGATGTGTTCATTGCACTTTTAGAAGGAAGATCCTCGTTTACAATGGTTTCTCATCTCCCTTAAGGTTCAGAGGTAGAATAAGTTTATTTAGACCTAATAGAGATCAAGAAAGAAGTTATGTGACCTATAGGATTTTCATTGATAGGATAACTATATGAAAACCAATAAATGGATTGGTTTTCAATCTATAGTAAACCTATGTTCAAGTTTGGAGTAGGGGCATCTATAAATAATATATGGAAGAGTGTCTTATCTTTAAAAATAGTCATATCTTCGACAAATAGGTACCTATAACCACTTGAACTAGACTTAGTCATGGCTCTATCAGGGCCATGGGTATGAAGAATTTATCCTTATAATGAAAGAAAATGGGAGATGGAATAGAAGATCAAAGAAAAATGATTTGGAGATTGGAGATTGGAGAGTAGAATGGAGCATTTAATTCTTCTCAGAGCCTTTAAAGATTTTCCTTTCTTAGTAAGATCACGACCCATCCTCTTCAAAATAGCTTCTTGTCTTCTAGTGTATTTCTTAGCCAATAAGAAGAGCTTGAAGACTATTAGGGAAAATGAAGGTTATTTTTTATATAATGTATTAACCCTGATTTGATCAAAAGGTGGTGGAGGAACTCAAGAAAGGTGGTTGGGACTCTATCCAAGTGATTGGACCTCATTTATTAATTATTATACTCATGTTCCCTCTTTTCTCTCTCTCTCTCTCTCTCACTCTCTCTCATCTCTCTCTCTCTCTCTCTCTCTCTCTCTCTCTCTTCTCCTCTCTCTCTCATCACTCTCTCTCTCTCCTCTCTCTCTCTCTCTCTCTCTCTCTCTCTCCCCAACCCTGTCAAACATTTGTAAGAACTACCTCTTGATGTAATAAAAGACATTATTTACCTATATATTGCATTAGATCTATGTTGAGTGAGTTATGCATGATGACATTGTGAAGGAGAAACTTCCTCATCCATTGTCCTCCTTTAAGGTGTTTTCAAGCTATTGCAAGTCTGGATTAGTGTTCTACCTAAAACTAGTCCATGAAACACTTATGCACTAAGATATATTATGAGTTTGTGATCTAACATTGTCTTTTGTAAATCTAGTGTGGTTTAAGCTCATGGGATTTCCCCATTTTTATTTGGTGCATCAACTTTTAGCCTTCTTAGGAGCCTTTGTCCCCTTTCTAACCCTTTTCCTATGACAACATTATTTTAGATGATCCATCAAGAGGAATCTGACCTTCTTCAGAGTTTCAACCCCACCATAGAATACCCATATCCTAGGGGTTTTTCCCATATTATGGTTGGGAGTGGAGGATCCTGAGGAACTCTTTTACAAGGGTGCAATCTCACATCATAACAAGGCCCAATGCTTATCTCCATTTTAGTGTCCATAAGATCATTCATATTCATATTTAAACTCCCCTTAACCATCTAATCTATCAACTCAATCTCCATGACTAAACTATTAAGTAACCTCTTCTTCCTTCTTGTCACCTCTTTCATACTAGCCCAAGTCTCTCTTATAGTAGCCTTTTTTTTTACTTTTTCCTATTATATGAATAAGATAGGATAGTATTTGAACAACCAAGATAATTTGTATATACCCTTTATTGAGTTATTTCTCTCCAGGAATTTTCTTGATCTATCTCCACTCATAAGTCTCTTTTCTAACCACTTTCTAGGTACTGTTTAGGCCTAATTAGGTCTCCATTGCCCTATGACACACACAATCATCTATATCCATACTCAACATTAATTTACCAAAACCAAGAACTCCAAAATACCTTAGAATATATGAAACCCTACATAATCATTGATTTTTGTGAATTTTGGATGGTTAGAACTATTATAAATCAAATTTTAGTTTGCAAACCCTATCTCAAGGTTTAGACAATCTATATCTAGCTGAGAAGGAATAATTTTCTTTATCAAGATTTAAATTGACTTTCCCACTACTATAATGATTTTTTAGGGTCTGTACAATCCCCATGCTCCTTCTCACATTTTATTATCCTTTGACACCCATGTAGGTCATTGTACACAAGTTTTGGTTTGACTTTGTGTTAGGACATAGGCGCCTACAAGATCTAAGCACAATGTCCCATGAAATATGTATCCAAAATGATTTGAGAATACATAAAGAACCTTTAAAACATTCAAGAAAGAACTTTCCAACCATAAATGTGTTTCAAACCAACCCTCCATAAAATCTTTCCTTGCATATGATGTGTAGACACTCTTCTTAGTCACAAAATACAAAATATAGGGTATAGCAATGTATGTAACTAAACACAAAGCATGTATCAATTGATATTTAAGGTTCTTAAAACATTAAAAACATCAATAAAATACATAAACATTAGGTACAATAGGAAATTTACACAAACACTTCATCATTTATTCATTTCATGCAAATATTTAAAACTCCATTCCTGTCATCTTCTTGTCCTTCAACGATAATACATAGTTTTCTTCACTTTTATTCATTATTTTATCCTCTTCTATACCTATGCTACCTACCAAAATAATACACTAACTCCCTAACTTTATACCACCTTCTCTACATATAAAAGTTTGTTTCCTTCCTTCCTACATGCAAGAACTAACTCTTACTTTTGGCTATCCCATGTTGATGATAGCTATATATCACCTTTTCTTGACTTACATTAATTTTTTATTTATGACTTGTAAGTGGAGTTACAACATAATACCTTAATAAGACTTTTAATAACACAATACAAACATCTAACCACTAAGTACCTTCTTTCCAATGTCCAAAATTCCATACAAAATAAGTTCTATCATTTAAATATTTGAATTCTAGATTTGGCAGGAAAGCTCTAAATGAGCTAAATTTCAATTTCTAAGAACCTTAATGACTTCTAACCTAGACATCCACATTATAAATGACCTCTATCACCTAAAGCAATATAAAATTGAGATAATTAAGATGCCCCTACATCATTAGGAGAGGGATACTATGTGATGGAGGGTTAGCTTTTTATGGCATCTACTGTTGGGATAGGAGTATATTCTTGTCCTAATTTTTCCTTTCATTTTATTATCATCCCCTATTTCTAGTCCTTTTGTTATCTAGGTCAAAGGAGTGATAAGGTTAGGTCTTCCCATCAAGTGGGTAAACAACAAGCACCTAAAGACACTGTTGAGGTCATGGGGCGAAGATTTATGGATATAAATGGCATTAGTGATAAGGAATCCACCACTGAATATGTGGGTGAGGAGGATGTGTAGATTATCAATGGACTATGATAACAATGGAGACAAAAGATGTGGCTACCCTACTAAGAAATCTATTATTGGACCCCAATCACATGGTGGGAAGGAAAAATATTTTCAATTTGGAACAATCCATTAGTTATGCCAATATTATATCAAATGTATTCTCTTCCTTCCCCAGATGAATATATCACCGATGTTGACTATGCAATTGGATGCTTGGGATTTTATGTGTTGCACCACCAAAATCTACTCTTTAGAATTTTAGGGGCCCACAGTCTAGTGTAGACTGAAATTATGATGTGCATGGGAAGCTAATTGTTTAAGAAAGCCACCTTCATTACTCCCTAGTGTTACCCTCCTCCTTCCTCACTATAAGCATATGGTGGTAGCACATATTGTATGAGGATGTTAAGAAGGGAGTTGATCCTGATAATGCTATCATGGTAGAGAACGATTACTTGGCTTGTGGTTAATTTTTTTTATTAAATTGTATATGTTTTATGGCTAAACTAGGCCTCTATATTTTTCCCTAACTTATAGTATTACATTTTTTTTTTATAGAACCTATAGTGGAAAACTCATATTGCATGTATTCTACATGCTTGACATAATAGATGAATTTTCGTGACATCAATTTCTGGTTTAGTTTAACTTCTACATGACCAATGTTTTCTCTCAATTCTTAGTTGTGTCATAAGAAAATAATTTATCCTTGATTGGTTCCTATTGGATTTAGTTTTGCATATGGGGTCTGTTGAAAGATCCTTGTCTCCATTGAAAAGAGATTCAGTGGGACCCAAGGAGTGGATGGATAAACACCTTGTTTTTTGGTTTTCTTGAATGGATTGAATCTAGGCTTCAATGGATTTTGGATTTATGCCTCTTACTTTTGGTTCCCTTGAGTTTCTCAAGAATAGTTTTTCATCATTATTCTTATTGGTCTAGGGCCTATCCCTAATAATCTTAAGAAAAAGGGGGGCAAGTGAGGGGGGAGGGAATTTGAATCTCATTGAAGGCATAATGATTGTTAAAATCACAAGAAGATTTTTTTTCAAAATGGAAGAAGAAATAGTGATATAAATAATTAACATAAAACCTTTAAAATGAAAGTTTCGCTTGATGTACGTCTGAGTCTTATCCAAACCATACTCAATATAGAAATATATCATTTCTACTAGACATTTTAATGCTCCCATATTTTCTTTCTTTTTGCATTAATTTCCCTCAGCAATATTAGAATACAATTCAAACAAAGAAATGATAACTTAATGTATAAAATATTTGCAGATCAAGGTTTTATTTTTTTAAGTTCATAGACCTTTGAAAAACATTTAAGTTTAGTAGGATAATAAATTTTAGAGAATGACCTTGACTTGAGGGTAAATTTTATCATTGTTGTGGCCGCCATGATAATTATTCAAAAAAGAATGTTAAATGACAGGGTCGATTTTGGCAAAACCCATGCTTATTAATGTTTAATTGTATATAACAAAATCAAAGGTTACTATCTCAAAAAAAATAGTTTTGACCCACATATTTATATATATAATTATAGACAAATTGTATCTTGGGCTTTGGGGTTACAATGAGTGAAAAAAATGGCTTGTAATTGGGATTGCTTTAGCACTTGCAAAACATGACATTTTAAATAATTTAAAAGAATAATTTGTGTTAGTGCAATCAATGTGAGTTCTCTAGAGGCATTGCACGAGCCCATTTCAAAACCTAATGCCAAGAATAAAGGAACTACACTCCCCAAGAGCTCTTCCCTATGTCCTTATAAAACTTTATTTCCCAGTGTTCTTCTCATACTTCTTCAAACACACAAATACGTATTAGTCGGGTAAGCACATATTTTGTTCACAATACAAACAATTAATATATCAAGTTTGCATTGTTTTTTAAATCAAAAATATAAATTGCAAAAAAAAAATTCAAAACCACTGTTATAAGTATTTTGTAAATAAGAATCCATGTCTATTTTAGAAACACAGTGGCTTTGTTCACAAACAACACGTACATAAAATGAATATATCATGGTTATAGCACATTCATTACAAGCGAAAATTTATACATTGCTGAAAGACAACCACAATGTAAAATACAAATGAATATCATTATCATTATCTATGTCTGAAACTCTCAAATTTTCATTAAACCTGCCGAAATGATGTAAGCCATTGAATAAAAAACAAACAAGAGTACTGAATGAAGACATAAATATATTTGGACCACCATCTCCACATATTAGACCTAAAGAACCTTTCATTTCCTTTATGTTATCTAACCCCTACATGATTCTCATCTTGTGTCACCATCAGAGCGAGAAGCGTTCTGCTCATAAATCACAAATTGTCTACTTTTCGACGTTCGTTCACATTCTCTCCGCCATGTCAACGTCTGTTGGAGACTGGAGTTAATTTTTCCACCCCTCATGCATGCAGTAGTTAACAATCAGTTAGAGATCAGTTAGTTAACAAATAGTTAGTTTGCATGTAAAGACTAAAATTAGTCTTCAATTTGTTTTTTCTAATTATTGTTTGTTTTCAAATCTATTTAATAGACTCATGGGGCAGTGTTGTAATTTTGAGTAAGATAAGCAAGATCAAGAAGATCTGCAAGATTCTAGAAGATTATTAAAAATCTTGTTCCATAATTGCTGTAGCAATCTGCGTGTTCTATTTTTTGTTCTTATATGTTTTTATTTTCTATCAAATGGTATCAGAGCAGAAGCCAGCACAGGAGAAGAGCATCTTGGAGGACATTGTTTGTAGTAGATAAAGATAAAAGAAATAAAGTGCAAACTAGGAGTTTAATTCACAAAGAAGCGCAGTGATTAGCGTGCAGAAAGAAGCTACCCAAGGAAGGGCCGAAACCAGTAGTGGAAAGAGTTTGCAGTGCATGGGTGAAAAATGCAGGATAGAAGAATGTACTTTTATTCCTCTAAAAGAACCCGTGGGGAAAATCCTCCCCTTCTTTCTGAAGAAAACAACAAGCATTCTAGACTCGAACCTAAGTCAGACAAGATGAAAAAAAAAGAAGCAGCAGAAGCAGTCAAGCTTCCATAGAAGCGTGAAGACAGAACGCAGACCTGAGATCATGGGAGGAGCTTGGCAGTTTATGGGGAGCTGCTGTTAGGAAGAAAAGAGTTAGTTGAGACATGCAAAGCGTGGGAAGGTGATAAAGATTGCAGCTTACGGTCAAGGCGCAGCTAAAAAGCACAATCACCATCGAAAGTTTTTTATTTGTTTATTGTTTTGTTTCTTGTCTTCTGTCTGTATTCAATTTTACAAGGCGTATGTTTTTCGTGTTATGCAAGCAATACAATCATTCATTGTCTTCAGATTATAGCATGGACGGCCGCAGTGCCGTGTTTGAAAAGACGAGCTCTGCAGAGCTTGTGTTAAACAGCGAGTGAAGCTGTGAAAGTGTGTGTGTTGAACAACGAGTGAAGCTGTCAAAGTGTGTGTGTTGAACAGTGAGTGAAGCTGTCAAAGTGTCTGAAGATCAGGCCGATTGTTGGCAAATCTAGACCAACATGGAAAGAACCTAACAGAATCCTCGGAGGAAACCTGAGCAGTTAAGCGTTGGATGAAAGAAATGTAAGCAAGCGGGAAGCTTGCAGTGTTGGACATAAGCATGTCCATTGATAGCCTTTCGACAGGCTACTCCTCTGTCTTAAACGTTGAGTGAACGCTCATTGAGCAATTGTATTTGTTCGAAGCATCAATCTAGGCTATATCAGGTGGTGTATTCCACATATAAGGCGATGTATTTCGCAAGGTGGTGTATTCCACATATAAGGCGATATATTTCGCAAGGCAGTGTATTCCACATGAGAGGCAGTGTATTCTGCAGAAGGAAAAGCATCCTAGCTGAAGCTGGTAGACAGAATGAGTGAAGAGATGTATGCCATCAATGGCAGCCACTAGCAACGTATCTGTGGCAAGAATGGTAAAATTTAGGCATTGTAAATGCTGAAGTAGTTTGTGGTAGAAATCAAGGGGGAGTGTTGGAGACTGGAGTTAATTTCTCCACCCCTCATGCATGCAGCAGTGAACAATCAGTTAGAGAGCAGTTAGGTAACAAACAATTAGTTTGCATGTGAAGACTAAAATTAGTCTTCAGTTTGATTTTTTCTAATTATTGTTTGTTTTCAAATTTATTTAATAGACCAATGGAGCAGTATTGTAATTTTGAGCAAGATAAACAAGATCAAAAAGATCTGCAAGATTTAAGAAGATTATTAAAAATCTTGTTCCATAATTGCTGTAGCAATCTGTGTATTCTATTTTCTGTTCTTATATGTTTTTATTTTCTATCAACGTCAACAGCCCACCCATGCTGCTCACGCTGCAAACCTAATCATCCACACTAAAATTTCTCTATCTGATAATAGATCAGAGATTGTGATCAGACACTTGGTTAAATTTCCCTTCATTCGGGTTCACTCTGGATAAATCAAAGTCAAATAGATGGCCAATTATGAAAGAAAAGTTGTGGGGCAGACGCGCTTTTGTAAACAAACAAAATCGTCTGCTCTTTCCGACTACAACAAATTGTTGAATACGCTTTTGTCACCACCGAATACCTATCACAAGCTTCCAGTTGTCCTTTCTCATATCTTACACACTCCATTTTCCTTCAGCTTCTATGCTCCAATCTTTGACGCGGGGTTTTTTCAAAAATATGCTTTCGTCGTCTACCAACAACGAAAATTTATGATAGGAGAGAGTGCCCATAATTTAAAGGGTACGTAGAATTAAGCAGCAGTTTTATAGTCGTAGCAGTTTTATGTAATACTTGATCATTCATATATATATATTTTGGGGTGTAAAAGGGTATGGGAGAATTCAATTTTGAACTGATTTATTAAAGAATAAGAGAGACTATTAGCTATGAATAGCGATTAATTATTTGAAATTTTATGTCGTATGTTGGAAATAGTTCATATAAATTATTATTGGGTATAAGTTGTAGTATAATATGATATTTTAATAATAACTATTAGTAATTGTTTTAAAGGTGTAAGTTAAGTTGAAATGGATACAATTTTTTGTTTTGGTAAAACGGAGTTTTGTAAAATAGAGTATAAATTTGTAGTTATATCTCACTTGAAACTTATGATTATTGCGCTGGTCTCAACATTTGTGCATAAAAGGTTAAGAAACAATACTCTTATATTTATGATGGAGATGGCAATGGAAAATGAGGTTGTGTGTTTCTTCATATGGAATGGTAATGCATTGTGTGGGGAGGAGGTGTTTTGTTTCATGGTGAGCTTGAACAATGGTGAAGTAGTGAGGACGGACAAGGCTATACCAAGCATGTAAGTAGTAAAATATATTAAGCTTAGTTGGGCAATGATGGTAGAGGCTAATGACAATGTATATTAAGTAATATTGTACACTAGAGTGCCTATATCCTACACTGGATCCAGATTCAAGGTAACTAATAGATTTACATGTCATGTACCCATTGCAAAGAGATCTACATCATGTAAGATGTTGGAATATTTGACTAGTCGGTTTTTATTGTCATTGGTGAACGAGGATATCATGATAACTAATATTATTGTGATAGGGCTCCACATCTGATGTACGACTCAAATTAACACTACAATATCATTAATGTGAGATAAGACATTCAAGTTTCAAAATTTATATTTATATATACTAATTATAAATATAATATATTATAATTATATATAATACTATCTATACACACATATACATATATGATAAGTTAGTATTACCCCATTCTTTTAATAGAAAGGGGTTAGGATTGACATAATTGTTGCTCCTCTCTTCCAAAATTTATATATTTTATTTTTATTTTTATTTTTTTTATATATAAATTAAATTTAAATTTTTTAAATGAAAACAATAATTTATTTTTCTTCATTTGCATGATTATTCAAAGCTTTTTTTAAATTTGTCATTAACACAATATTATAAAATAAAGAATCTTATCTGCCTTTAATGGTGACATACTCAAATAAGTAGAATTCAAAAAAACAAAGATTCAAGACAACGACCATACTTATTAATCTAATTATTTGAAGAGCATTATTAAATTTTACCATTTCATAGCTAAGTTTCATTCAAGACAACATCACTATCATTGTATCGAGTGATCAAATCAAATCTAAAATATAAATGGAACCCAATTAATTTTATTGAGTTAAAATGCATTAAAAATCAAGAACTGAATAGTTCTTAACCAATAATGTAAGTTATATATAATTATATTATATATTTATTATTATGTTATGATAGGTAAATTATAATTACAATATATATTAAATTTATATATATTATTATCTAATATTGCATAGTGGACTTGCTGAACATTGAAGATCAAGAGTTTTCTGGATGGCGAGGACGAAGCAGACTGGATGGAATTTTACAGGAGGGAAGGTCCCTCGCAAACAGCTAGCAACCAAGGCTGCTCACAAGTCTAACCCTACAACAGGTGGAGTGAAGAAGCCTCACAGGTTTTGGCCTGACACTGTTGCCCTTCGAGAGCTCCAAAAATTACGGAAAATCATTGAGCTACTCTTAAGGATTGCCCTTCCAACGCCTTGTTAGGGAGATTGCGCAGGACTTTAAGACAGACTTGAGGTTTCTGCAAGAGGCCACCGAGGCATATTTGGTGGGGTTATTTGAGGACACCAATACTTGTGCCATCCATGTTAAGAGGGTCACCATCATGTCCAAAGATATCCAGCTCGCCCGCCGCATCAGAGAGGACATATGCAACGTATTTGAAAGAATGCCTCAACAAATCGTGTTGTCAAAGAATAGAATGCTAGTTGGATATGCTCGCAGTGGTTGTGTGGATGATGCTCTCCATCTGTTTGACAAAATCCCCAAAGAATAGAAGCCCATAGGAATACTATGATCACTTTGTATTGGCTCAATGGCCATGTAGATAAAATCTTCAGACTTTTTCGAGAATGGCCTATTTGCCACGACTTCTCCTGGACTGCGATGGTCAATGCATCTTTACAGAACAGAAATGTGGATGAAGCCTCACATCTTTATCATGATGGGGATATCAAAAGAGGGGGACTGAGCCTCCATCACCAAATCCAACGTCTGGAGAATGCTAATGAACTATTTGACAAAAAGTCAACAAATATTAGTTCTACTGATCCTTTATTAAACAAGAGTATAATGGTGAAAAAGTCAGGGTACCAGATCATGTTGGGATCTCTAACAGGGTATAGGGAACGTGTATGGGTGGAGTCAATAGTTTTAGTGCTGGATTTGAAGAAGATCTTAGAGCTTTCCTCAGGCTTTCTAGTAGTTTCACAATGTCTAGTGATTCATGGCAAAGAACACCAGGACCTTTTGTAGTTTTCCCGTTGTCAAGCTATAATTTAAGCAAGGATTCAACCATTGCTATGGCTTCAAGGCTGTGGGGAGGTGTTAATGGGCCAAATCAAGTGTCCTCTAAACCAATGACTTTTAAGGAAGTAGTTTAAAATGCTACTTCCAAATCAAATTTTAAGAAGTTTCCCCTCTTTCACGTATACATTATAGAACAAGCGAATGAAGTACCATGAGTGAATATTTCAAGTAAGGGAGTGGATGAATATTATCTTGATTTATCATAAGATGCAATAATTTGTATATTTATTTAATGATCTATGGCCTTCAATGGAGGCATTATATCAATGGGAGATATCCCTTTGTCTTAAAGGATTTTTGGTTTTTCATTTCTGTGATCAGTAAGATTATGAGAAATGTTTATTGGAAGGTCCTTAGTTTTGGGGTAATGTAGGATTGTTCATTACTTCTTGGTTTATGTAGTTTGATCCTAACTATCTCTTAGTTATAAAGATGCCAATGTGGGTTTGGATCCAAAATTTGCTCCTACATTTTTAACACGCATCTGAGGAGATGGGAAATGCTTTGGGCACATTCGCAAAAAATGACCAGAGAGAGCTTCAATAGGGTTATATGTCAAAGGTTGATCTAACTTCTTTGGGTTATATGTCAATGGTTGTGTGTCTGGATTCCTTTCATTTTCCCTTCGCATTGTTCTCACACCTCTTAGTTCTTCTGCACTATTACACGTTGATCCCTTAGTCTTTATGCACATTGTCTATCGATACCTAGTTTTCATATTCTACACATGCACTCCAAAAATGGTATCCCCATTTTATTCTAATAAATTATACATAACTCTCGGTCACCTTTCCATCCATGCAAGTGGACTCTTGCATAGTCCATAGAGCTTTGAAATTTTACATTGTGCAATCCTACACTGATAAAGTGGGTTTATTCTCCCAACTAACTTGACTCTTTGTCTAGGTGATGTAAGATTGTTGATTTTCTTGGGATATGCTCCCAAATTAGACTCCCTAGATAATTAAAATGTAAACTCTACTTACAAGTAGGGTTGAGTGATATAACCACACCCTTTTGGCTAGCTACCAAGGCCACAATGTTCCCCACCACCTACTGTTTCACCTAAGTAGGCTTTCTTAGCACTTTATCCTCTAGATCCTCATCTTCCTCACTGTCTTCCTCTTCTCCTTTTTCTCCTCTATCTCCTTCTTTTTCTATCTTCCTCTTCTCCTTCTTCCTCTCATGGATCTGCGCCCATCTATTCTATCTCCCACTACCAAGTGTTTTAAACACTTCTTTTCATGAGCATGACTTACACAGATCTCTTGAACACTTTTCTCATTCTTTTATTTTCTCTTAACTCCTATAAGTCTAATCCCACGTATTTATGTGCACCTCCACCAAGGGTTTTATTTGACACCCTTCTTGCTCACCTATGTCCATCCTCACCATATGTGCACTTCTCTCATTCTCTTCTCCATCATGGAAATTAGGCATACTTTCTCTTCATTATTGTTCATGGCTTTTGTGGGTTTGTGTTGGGTGGTAATCTTGCTATTTTCCTTTTTATTCCTTTTGCCTTGCATTTTTACTACACACTTTGGTTCATATCTCATCAGTCACTTTCTATCAATTTTAAGTTGATCTTTCTCCACTCCTTCCTTTATTAGTCTCTCAATGTAATTTTAAAATAGAATTTCCCTCTCCTCGTTAGCTACACACTGATTATGATTCACCTCTCTAATTTTCTCTAGTGTCTTCATGATGTCATGTGTAATGAGAACATTGCCTCCTTGGTCAGCTACAAGCCAAATCTTCACCTTCCTCAACACTTGTGAAGGAAACCCCTACTTCACATATTTTTTTTTTTAAATTTAGGTTAATGGGGGGATTTTTTGAACTAAAGGCCCCATACTTTAGAAGACAATACAAACAAGATAGGACAAAACAATGCCCAAAAACCATGAAAAATATAAAAAATAACAAGGCAACATAAGGGCTACAACCAGCCCAAAAGCAGCATAAGAATAACCAACAGAGGGATTTTTAAGGAACAAACCCAAAAAAGAAACAAATAATAGTGGCCGACAAGTCAAATCATGCAATAACTACTGTAACAAAAATAAAATGAAGAGAGTCTCTCTTTTTCAGTTTTATAATTGAGTTCTAAGAGACATAAATAATGAATTCAATTCTTTTTTACCTCTTCCTTTCTTTCCTTTCACAATCTTCCTCCCATTCCTCTCCTCTAAATTTGGCAATATGGGGATGGATAACTCCAATGCTGTGTCTAGAATTTGATTCGTAAGAATTTTTGTTAATCTTTCCCTTGAAGGCATGCTAAGGACTTTTGTGGATTTGAAACTTTTCTCTATATGAGTTTCATAATTTGATGCTAAAATATTCTCATTCTTTTGCAATTTTAAATCTGGTGTCACCTTTCCATTAGGATCTGTGACCATGGACTCCCCACCCTTGACCAAAATCTCAACTGGTGTTTTAGGAATCATTTTTAGTTCATCTTCCCCTGAATGTATATTTCCTTCTACTATAAAATGCTCTACCTTTGCATCTACCCACTAGTTATTTCCTCTCTTATGTTTTATGCTAGACAATCATTTATAAGATGTCCCATGAGGAAACATCTGTGACATCTAAAAGGGAGGCCATCATAATCAATCGACTGAACTCATGTTATGTTTCTCACAACCAACTCCACCGGAGCTAGAATTTCTTTGGAAAGATCAACATAGACAAGCAATCTGGGATAAGTGGAATGCCCTTGTTTAGTAGTCATGGAATCCAGACATCAAAAATTTCCAACAGTATTACCAATAACTCTAAAAACCCCCACATTCCAAAATGATAGGGGAAGGTTTGGTAAATAGATCAAGACAGGGTTTATATTAAATATTTTGATATGAGGGTTAAAATTGGAATACTAGGGTTTGTATACCATCGAATGATTCTCCCAAACCCATGAATGTGAGAAAATAAGATGTTTTTCAGTTATAGATGCCTTTTACATAAGGGTGGATGGTGATTTTGCCATCTATATGTTGGTTTTTAGTTATCTTTAATCCAAACATGGAGATCTCGAAGAGAAGGCCATAAACCCTTAAATTTGAAAATCATTCCAAAATTGGATAAATGTTCCTCCATTCCCTCAATCGCTTCTAGAGCTCTATTTTCAAAATGGATAACATGGTTTACTATTAATGGTGCTAAGTATTTATCCCTTACTTTTCTCAAAGTTGCATCCACATATGAGGCACACAGATGAAATGTCTCCATTGCCATGGTATCTTTATTGATGCGCTCCTTTAAATTCCCTAGAAAAGCCCCAAATTGACCTATCTTAGATGTAGCCTTGGATCTAGACCCCTATATTATTATCACTGGTAGGAATGAGATTCTCCCTATGTAGATTCCCTTTTTGTTTGTAATCACCATATTGGGAGATGCCAAAGTAGATTTAGGAATTAGAGCCACCGCTACAGAGCCAGGTTTTGTCTTGTATATAGCCACCATGACATCTAAGCCAAGTTTTATCTCTATCCTAATATCCTTCACCCCCACACCCTACCACACCCTAGGATCCACCAATCCATTGTTAGATCAATCATAGGCTCCCTCTATTGTCATTAGGGAATCACTACCAAATACATCACTATGTAACCCTAAATCCATCACTCCTTAATAGTGAATAGTATCATGCACTTCTATACCCTTTTCCTCTAGTGAAAATCACATTTTATTCTGATCCTTTGTCCTTTGGGTGATACTACAAGTGGACCGCATCTCACTTCTTTTGTGTTGCTTCCTTGATATAAAAATATTTGGCTCCATGGGAAACTAAACTTCCCATCTTTGTTCCTTCCTTATCTTTTTCTTCTTTTATCCTCTTTTTTTAGGATCCTCTTCTTATATTTTGGTTTTAACATGCATCCTCTTTTCCTAGTACCAAACTAATCCCTGTGTGTTCAAGTTGGTCTTATCAAGTGTTGTTCTTCCTTTCCTCATCTCCCTCATGTGTTTCTTCAACTTCATGGCATGTTAATATGTTTTCCACTAGAAAAATTAGGCTTAGTTGTGGGTTATCCTTATCTTCATATCTACATTTGAATATATAATCCTAGGCCTCACATAATCCCAACTTTCCATTCCTTTTTTATTCACCTTTATGCCCCCTGATAGGCATGCTTCTTCTTCTCATCCACCACTACTTGTGCAATGCTCTTGCACAACACTTTATTTCTTAGTAAGTGTTTATTCTAATTCCCTCTTTCCTTTGGTGTGACCTCACATAATATCTCAACTATGTTATTTGCCTCATGCTTGACACTTTGCTAGCCTTCAGATACTTCCCATGAAACTCTTTTTCTCCATGCTCTATCTTTCTTATCATGTTATCACTTTCATTCCTCTAGTAGCTACCTCATGTTTAGTGATTTTTTAGCCTTGTTTCACACAATGCAGCTCTCATATCATCCTCTAGTGCATCCTTAGACTTGCACTCTTTCTATCTGCCTCAAGTTTGGTACTCTACTAATCTCTAGTTACTCATAACATAAATATTCTCTTCTCCTTTGTAGCATATCCATTTGATTCCTCTATTTGTACTTCTATCATAATAAATGCATCTCTATCAATCATGTATGACAAGTAAACATGCTATTGTGATATACATTCTTATACTATTTTTGGGATGTTTCATATGAATATTATATTGCACTAATTTTATTCTCCTGATTGATGATCTTTGTATCATTCAATTCTTCATGAGACCCATCAATTCCCATTATTCTCCTTCCTTCTACTAATGTATCATTTGTTTCATGCACTTGGACTATTATCCATTTCCTTTGATTCTTCCCCCTATCTTGCCCTTGGTTGAATGTGATCCTTTCTCTTCTGTGCACTATGAATTTCTCCCTCCATCTTATCTCTAAATTGATTTTGCCCAACTCCTCTAGCAGATCCTCTCTAATTTTATGCAAATATATCTTCACTCTTATTAGCTATGGGATGAATTCTTCACTTTATCATACATCTCCATGATTTCCTTCTCTTATCATGATTTACATCCTTGTGCACCACTATGTTGTCTCTTGGACAACTTAGGTATAGTTACGAGCTGATATATCCACCCTTGTACCTCTCAAAAGGTACCTTTCTTCCTCCCTTAATCAGCTTTATCTCCTTGAGGGTTATCTCCTACAAGTCTCTCCCTACTTCTCTATGGAATCTATCCATCCATTATATTTTCTTATTCATGCATTTTTATACCCTTTGGTGTTTGTGTCATGAAGGGTACATCCTTGATCTTCTCATCTAAGACCTATGAATTAATGCCATGTCTCATCATAATTTATTAGTAAGTCATTCCTTGTACTTTTCATTCTATACCCATCTATGCTTGATGGAGAATTATCTCAGCACCTTCTACCTAATACTTTGACTGGAAGATTCTCATGCAACCTAATTTCCTTGCATTTAATGATCTATCAGTGCTCCTTATCTAGTTACTTTTGCACGTTACTACCTTAGATTGGTGATTCTACCCATGATTCAACTTCTATTTTTCACTCAACTAACTCACATTTGGTGATTTTATCAGTGCTTCTCACTTTATCTACACTAGCCTACCTCTTATAAAAAAAATACCCATACTTTCCTTTCCTTATATGCTAAAATACCTCACATTTGTTGATTGGTTGGTACTCCTCTTTTCTTATAATCAACTCCCTCACAGTTAATGCCCCTAACTTTTCATTTGTGCATGGACTACCTCTCATCAGTATTATTGTATTCACTTAATGTTTCATGATACCTACTAATGCACTCAAAACACAATATTACATAAGTTCCCTTAGACCCATGAAACACTCTCATAAATCTCCCTTGAGATCCTATGCATCTCATCTTGAAAAATTGTTCTTATTCCCACTCATTCACTCTCTTATGGTTGCCTCACATTTGGTGTTCTACAAGTCTTTATCCTTAAACACTTTCCATTAGCTACCTCATGGTTGTCTATATTCTATCCTTCTCCATTTTTTTCCTCACATTTTATGATCTACCAATCCTCACAACACTCTACTAGCTACTCACAGTTAACAATTTGATAGTTTTCATTCCACACCTCTCCATTGGTTGCCTCCCATTTGGTGATCTACTAGTCCCTCTCTCTCAATATTCTCCACTTGCATGTTCTTTTCCCCCTGCATATTCTCAATGTTTATGACCTTGCTATGATACCAAGTAATACAAGTCACAATAGGGGTTCCCAGTGAAGGGATGCCTCACCATGCAGTGATTAGAGTCACAGTGGAATATCCAAACTACTTTCCATTATCATGATATAAATACAAAGTATTTTTAGCTCCTCAGTTTTACATCTATGGGTCCCTCAGATCCATTACCTCACTGAGTCCATATCTCCATTCAATTTAAAGACTATAGGCCTTCTAAGAGTCCTAAACTCTTATTTCCTCACTCTAAATCAACATTTTTTTTATAGAGTTTGGCCTTTTTCATCCCTTCTCAAAAACCTACACCAACCTTAAAACCACAATAGTGACTTCCAAAAACTATCAACAACCAAAAAAAACAACCTTTTTATGTCTAGACTCCTCCTTTTATAGTCTCTACTTCTAAGTCTACTAATAAAATGATAGATGTCACTAGCTAACCTACCCTAAATGTAGCCTTAGGTGTTATAGATCTCAATCACTTTTTTATGATAAAAAATAGAAAAAATTAACATGGATAATATTTTTTTATATTTGTTCTTTATGCAGTCATGTCAATCATGAAACTAGGTCAATCTAGTTCAAATGATTAATTGTAGGGCCACATGGCTAATTTTTCACTAGATCTGGATTCCTTGGGTTATGTCTCAAAGGTTTTGTGCCTTGATTTTGTGATCCATTCTATAGATAATTCTCCTTTCATGTTGTTCATTGTCCCATATTCCTTTAAACTTATGTGTTGACTTTCCTTTCCTTTTCACTTCATTTATTTGTGCACTTTTACATGTTGCTTTGTAAGTCTTTCTACACATTTTTTACATGTATCTAGTTTTTCTCTTCTGCTTGCACACTCTAAAATTTGTATCCCCCCTTTATTCTACCAACTTATGCATAACTATCAATCACCTTTCCTTCCATGCAAGCGGACTCTTACACAATACATAGAGCTTTGAACTTGTACATCATATGATTGTGTATTGAAAAAATTGGATTATTCTCCTAACTAACTTGATTCTATTTTTGGGTGATGTAAGATTTATGGATTGCCTAAGATGCCCATTCATAATTACTAAAACTGGGTATCCAATTTTTTGTTTAAATTAATTTCTCAATTATTTAATATGTACAATATAATTTAACAACTTATTGTATCTAACATAATAAATTAATATTCATACCATCTCATTAGACATTAATACAATTATTTCATCATCAACATGTATATTCAATGAATTCTTTGCTTTTATTTTCACAATGCAAAAAATGTTTTTAACTTTTCCATTTCCAAATATCTTTAAACATTATTCAGTTGCAAATTTTTTTTTTCTCATCTATTAAATAATTTGAACCATAACATCCTTTATGATCCCAAGCATTTGCACATTACCATACCTTTAGTATGGTTTGATGCGTACATTTATGCCTAATCATATCCACATCCAGAATTTAAGATTTCAAGATGCAAATGAGGCTTTCATCAATAAGAGAACACTCTTATTTGTTTTGTTAACACTTTAACCTAATAGACCATCTATCCTTTAATCATAATCTAAAAATCTTAATTTAACACAATTGAGTTTCCTCATTTGCCAAATTAGACACAACCTAATCCCACTCTTATGCTTCATAACGAATGAATGTCTTTCATTCGACTAGTCTAGTAAAGTCGTCAGCTACCTATGCATGTTGTTTCATAAATTACCTTGCTCCTAAAAGTTGAAGCAATTCTTCATTGGTTTTTTTTCCCCTTAAGTTTTCATTCAAAGCTTCCGTAATGATAGATTAACCCATGTTAGTCATCTACATTATTTTTGGTTCATATTATTACATAACTTTTCATTGAATGACTTATTCAAGTATTCTTTGTAATAAACATTAATTCCTTTCCTAATTAATCCTTTATACCAAGTCACTTAGTATCTTTTGTCAATAAATCTAAGTCAAATTAATTTTAAAGCAACCAAAACCATTGAGTCAAATCATGTTTGCAAAGATAGCACAATAGCTTGTTAATTCAACGATGTAATTTCAGGATTTTCTTCAATTGACCATTAATATTATTGAACTACTGAAAATAGGGGCACATTTATATGGTTTCCTTCAATTGACCATTATATTATTGAACTACTGAAAATAGGGGGACATTTACATAATATTTTCACTATTATGTTATTGAGAGATTTTTCACTTTCAATTCAAATGGAACTACTAAAAATGAAAATAAGGGTATATTTTTATAATATTTTCACTTTATTTTTTCTATTTACACAAGGTTTATTGGTTTTTTAATAATTAAAAAATGATTTATGTTTGGAATATTAACACTCGCATAATTTATTAATGAGTTAGAATATTGGCTAGATTGTGTTCTAAATTACAATAAAAATCACGTATATGGGTTAGTTATTGTTAATGAAATGACATAATTTTGTATTAAAATAGCTATAGAATTATTGTAAGGATTGTAACCTCCTTGATTATGCTCTCTGCATATTTGTAACTCTGCTTTGAATATAATATACTGAGTGTCCATATTATTATTCTTTGTATGTATCCAATTTTATCATCATTGCATTAGTTTAATTTATATAGTTTAATTTATAATATTAGTTTAGTTTATATATAAACTCTTTGGATTTACATCAGTGGTATCAGAACAGGTGAGATGGTGGAATATTAAAAGGTTTGGAAGGGCAGTTATATTGTTGATAAAAGATCAGAGAGTTTGTTTCAGTTGCCCATTGTATTCTTAAAGAGAGTTCGTGTCATTCTTTGCATTAGGAGTATAGATGGAAAGCCTAAAAAGGGAGTGTTTGGAGCCGTTGCAAAGGATGTGAAGACTGTTACATCCTTTCTGTGTGAGACTCGACTTGCACGCTAATTTCGTTTGGATCAGCTCTGTTCAGACCTGAGTGATGTTATCATATGTTCATATTTGATTTTGTAATTAAGGATTGCTACTGAAAACTCAAATCCGTAGACTCGGTGTATGGGCTTTGCAATATAATTTCACTAACTGGAAAAGCAACCCCAATGCTGGTCAAATTTTTTAGAAAGCAGGGAGAGCGCATTTATCGATTATGGTCAGTTTTGTCCATTCATGATACATGCACGCTATCCTTTCTGTATATGATCTTACAGAATCATTCTTGTCCAACCTGTTAGCCTCCCATTAGTGCATAGCTCTACATTTAAGGATCTTGCATCCATAAAATTCGATCCGTTTGATAGTGTAGCCTCATGTGTAGATATTCTCCAACGTGATCTTCTCCAACGTGCAGCCTTTTCTGTTCAGCTCCAACATGATCTTCTCCCCCAACCGGCACAGCTCAACATGCAAATAAATTAAGATCCATGAATATAGGATTTAAAACTATGCAAGCTGTCTTCTCAAACTGTCTTAGATGTCCAATACCAGACTGCATTCTTGCTTTGAGCTTCTGCCCACGTTTTAGACAGTCCATGTGCAGTGGTCAAGCCATCCTGACGTCCACATGAGCAGATTCGCCAAAGGGATAGCTTCTACTGGACACTTGGGCGAATCTGAAGCCTCCTGATTAGCACTCACATGTTGTAGGGATTGTATCTTTTTCAATTATAAGATATATATATATATATATATATTTATAATTCTACATTTAAATATAGTATTGTGAATGTTCATGTTATTATTCTTTGTGTTTTATGTATGTATTCGACTTTATTATTATTGTATTAGTTTAATTTGTGTATAATTTTTTTTTATTTACATCCATTTTAATATATTTTAATTAACAATCCACAATAAAATTCTCAACCAAAAATGATATGCATCTTTTACATTCATACTAGTAACACCCAAGATAAATACCCTCAAATGCACATAAATGAATTTCTATCCAATATCATAGGCAAAATTATGTTATGTGATACCCAAATTTATATTGTAAATTGAAGACAACTTTGTAGTGTTTCTATTAAAACAAACCATATCATCATTACAACTTACCCATTTAAGTACATCACTTTATTCACATTTTATATTCTTCAGTAATCCAATCAAGAAATAGAGTTTTGTTTTCAACAAAAAGACAAAGGACCTTCTAATACTCATTCCATACACACGAACATGAATACTAAATATATCTAATATTCAAGAAAAACAAGATGTTTCAATGCATCACAGTCTTTACCACTAAACAATGGATAAACAAAAACATTAATGTCATTTTCTTCGGTCATAGTGTAGGAATTGACAGACCAGTCACAACATTGAAACATAGATAGAACTTCTAAACTACTTACAGCGTAGACAAACCATTCAATAGAATTTAAAACACATAGTAGGATTCAAATGATGATACTGCCATTAAAACACACACAGCAGGATTCATACTCACAAACTATAGAACTGACAAATCACTTGTTGCTCACAACATACAAAATGATGGATTCAAACATACAGATCAAAAACGGATTAAAGACAAAAACAAATAACTTTCATTATCATTTCTTAGAGGAAATTACAGTGAACTTTAACAATCACATCTCAGATGAGCTGCCATTCTCTAACAAACAACTGATCTCATAAAACAGATTTTCATGGCCATTTTGAAGCCCATGCCAAATTATTTACCATTCCTGCCAGAGCTGCCATTACTACTTGCTGCCATTGATGGCATACTTCTCTCTATCTACCAGCTTCAGCTGGGATGCTCCGAAGGCATACAGAATACAATGCATAAACTTATATTTATAACATCCATTGGAAGAGTCTAGATGCAGATAGCAATCTCCAAAAACTTTAGAACAAACTAGACGTGCCCTGAAGACGAGTAAATGTAATAAATATACAACAATCCAATATATCCCCATAGATTACAAAATCTCAAAAAAATTCTAAAAATTGAATAAAAGGTGAAATATTAATGCAGATTGATATCCAGATCTGGTAGATAACTGGGACAACAGTTAGCATATGAAGGTAGTTTAGATTATGTCACCAACAGTCTCCCTCTTAAGCTAAACTGTCGCCCTACAGATTGAAGGCAGTTTAGATTACATCACCAACATTCTCCCCCTTAAGCTAACCTTATGCCATAAAGATTGAATTCGCTCCTTGCTACATCTCTAATCGGTGCTCCCCAAAATGGATTCCAACGTTCACACTAAGACACTTCAGGAGGATACACAAGAATATTTACAGATTTGCAGATATGCCATACAACCAAAGCAGGCCAAAATGGTCAAACTTAAACACATTGTCAGATACAAAATTTATAGAGTTGTAATGCTCGCTTTTATAAGGTATTTAACATATACATTCTAAAACAAGCTGATCAACACTATGCTACACAGCGCCATATTTGTAAAAAAAATCTACCTTCTCGCTCATGGATGCTCCTCTTTCTCTTCTTTGTCGTTGTCTGCTGCGTGAGTTTCTCCAGATTCTTTTCACCTTTCTGCTCCTCGTCGTAAGAAGCTTTGCTTGAAATAATGCTTCTGTCACTCTAGAAACTCTAGCAACCTTTCTGCGGAGGTTATAGCGGTGCCATTCGGACTGGTAATGAAGCTTCTGCGTAGCCTCTTCTTTAAACTCTGCATTGCACGCATTACAGGTCAATACCAACACGATGCTTATTCAACTAAACAATCCCTTTATGCTTTGAATCAACTCAAGATAGAATTTTGTTCTTGTAATGAAGTGTGATCTAACGATCATATTTGAAGGGCTGGTCCTCAAAGGCATATATTTGTCTAACCACGGTTTAACAGTGACGGCCTTTTTGGTTGAAAAACACAAGACATTCCACGTACTGGGTTGGACGTGAGCTATAGATATGGACACAGACTTACAATACTCTACACCTTGGAATAACAGATAACAGGGTGTCCTTAGGACGAATGATTATGCCAATACAAACTCAGATAGACAACAGGACAACCTTTGGCTCTGAAATGTTTTGCCACTTTCTAGGATTGACTCCATGGGCTCTGATACCGCTTGTAGGAACTGACAGACCTGATACCAGTCACTTACAATGCCATACAACAGGATTTAAACATTTGCAGACAGAACTGCCAAACCATTCATGACAGAATTTAAATATAGAGATCATAGAGCTGGTAAACCATTCATTAACTCGTGATAACAACATTGAAGGACACAGAACAACATAAGCATTCACTGCAAGTTATAAACTCATTAATAAGAACAAATGAAACAACTTGCATTATCATTGCTTACAGGAGACAACCGAACACATTTCAGATGAGCTGCCATGTTCAAACAGATAAACAGACTTCATTGGGCATCCTGAGGGCCATGCCAAATACTTATCAACATAATCACTCACTCATTCCTGCCAGAACTGCCGTTAGCACTGGCCACCATTGATGGCATACTTCTCTCATATTGACCAGCTTTAGCTGGGATGCTTCAAAGGCATACAGACTACAAAGCAGTTACATATAGTCATACCATCCATCAGAAGGATCTACATGCAGATTGAAGTCTCCTGAAGTTTTAGAAGAACCTAGAAAATCCACGCAAAAAGATTAAATGCATTAAAGCATCGACTACCCGAGATATATCTTCCGTAAATACAAAAATTAAATAAAAGGTGAAACATTAATGCTCTTTGATAGCTAAATATGGTGACAGTTAAGTCTTCAGCTTGCTTACGTAGGCAGTTTAAGTTACTTGTCTCCAACAAATACTTCATTAAAAATGCATTCAAGATTTACTTTAGAGATTTCCAGATCAATTTTTATTTTCTTTTCCACAAATAAAGTCGATAACTTGGTATACAATACTTTCAAATCTTTAATTTAATAATAGTATAATCAATACATTGTCATTTCCTTAAAAACTTGGGTCAAGACAAGTCACTTTTAAGAATAACATGTCAATTTCATACAAACGAGATCAAGTTTATTAATGAATTTCATTCACTAGGTTCTGACAAAAGATCCAATTACCAACAGAATATCAGTCACCTATGTAGTATAGGAGGATCCATGTCCCATCATGTTTTTCACCAAGCAAGAATAAAATATGATAATCAAACAATCAAACAACTTACTAGTAGGAAATATTGATTGAATTCCATAAGGAAAGTCATACAATAATATACATACAATTCTAAGATAGTTTAGAATCAAACATGATTCCGGCCGCCCCCCTAAACCAAAGTTCACTTTTGCCCACACCCACAAAGAGGCTGCCATACATACCCACTAATGTGGGGATCGTGACCTAATTTAGTTTTATGGATGTTTATAGCTTCGCCACTAAGTTTGATATACATAACAATGTTCTCATTTTAATTCAACTTGTTTACAGGTCTTTAGTTTTTTAATCCATTCACTTAATGAATTTGTGTGTTTTCTATGCCTTAAGCATATTGTCACTTCATAATGAAGATATGTGGAGTGCTCACTTAAGTTAGTCCTTCATGTATTAGCATTGATAGCGGTCGCATGTTTAACCCATAATGGAAAGATGAATTCTTGCTTCTATCCCATGAGTAAAACCATGAAAAATCATAATAATTATTTTGCGAAACTAATTATGATAATATAATAAAACAGATCGAAGTGTCCATAGATCAAATTCACAATCAAGCTAATGAACCCTCAAGTAAGTTTATATATGCAGAGTGCTTACCCAAGCTGGTCCTTTATGTATTGGCATCAGGGAATTGTTGGATGTTTAATCGATAATGAAAAGATGAATTTTAGCTTCTTTCCCATGAGTAAAAATATGAAAATCATAATAATTATTTTGTAAAATGAATCACGTTAAAATAATAAAATAGATCTAAGTGTTCATAGATCAAATTCACAATCAATATACTAAACCCTCAAGTAAGCTTGTTATCACTGCGTTTTACTTAAACCCTTAAGCTTAGTTACTTCTTGTCCGAATCTAATCCACAAAGAAACTTCAACTCTACAAGTTTACACTACAACTATTTTCATATGAAAATTATCGTATGTAAACCTCAAGTCGTTATCAATCAACAAAGTTCTAATCTAAAATTGAAAATAAATTAATACTATGAGATTAACAATACTTATGTGAACAATCAAGTGTTTAGTCTCAAATTTCTCTCTATCTCAAATGTACTTCTGTTGTGCATAATAAATAACAATGTTAGATTAAAATTTTCAAAGAATAATATTATACAATCAAAACCTAATTTATTAAATCGAAGAGAAGAACTTCAATCAACATAATAAACTTAATCAAATTAACCACAACTCAAATAAATCTATAAAATAAAAAAAGTCAAGCTCAAGCCTCCAAATTAAAATTAAGATATAAATCAAATAAAACTAGTGGGATAAAATATAATAACCTTTAAAAGATAAATATAAAACAACCAACCCAACCCACAAATTACTCATTTTAAGCTAATAAATCCTTTTCAAAAATATTAACTAGACTATGCATAAGCCTAGGATTACCCTCCCAACCATATTATGCTCATTATTAATCATAATAATATAAAGTAGCCAAATAAGAGAAAATTAAATACACATACAATAGCTACTTTCTTACCATTTACCTTCCAACTGTTTAACGAAGAAGTTATTTAATAATATTACCAATAAATTAAAACCCACTGAATTTTTATATATATATAGATGTAGTTTTTGCTAATATCTAGATATAAACACTTGTATATAGATTGTCATCATAATCCAAAAACAAATTAAATGCAAGGAGAAACCTCCCACCAAACTGTTTTTCATTAAAACATTGAAAACTGCTAGGTCTACGATCAGCTAGTGTGTATGAAATTTGTATGTATTCTTATACATATGTATATGGTAAAATTCATTATACTTAATAATGAAATCAACAGAGTTTTTTCTATTTTTCAATCATTTCTTTAACCATCTTTATTCCAAACCTCCGAAGAATAAAAGGATCACAAGGATAACATTCGTTCTGTATTTCAGTCGTTAAATCAAGCATAAGATGGTCTTCAGATAAGGATTTGCAAGGAAAAAAATTATTTATCAAGAAAATGCATATATATGTAAACAATGACTACACATTTGTTTAAATGCTTGAATTATTTTGCTCACAATGACCTGAGATGCATACCCCTATACGAGATATTTGCAGATTTACAAACCAACGTATATGCATATCCTGATCTATTTTCATACCCATCTAACTACGTACAGCTCTAGATATCGGATTTAAAGTAACAATGCATTTCATCCTATACTTAGATAAAAAAAATGTGTCATTGACATTCTTATAAATATGAAATGAGATGGAATGAACAATCTCAAGTACCAGAAAAAATCTATCATTTGCCAAACAACACGTACCCAACATGCAAAAACGCAATTCATGGAACAATATATCATACACAAACGCAATTCATGGAACAATATATCATACACAAACGCAATTCATGGAACAATATATCATACATGCTTGTAATATAAGCCAATGATCTACAAAATGGTGTACTCAAATTATGAAAAAAGACTAGAGACCTAAACCCTACATGACAAGTCTAGCGTTGGCATGTTATAACACTTACATGTTAATAGTTTTACATTGCCTTGAAAGTTGATAACGTCATTTTTTATCGTAAGGGATTTATGCCAAAGTCACTGTCTTGGCAACAAAATGTCATTTGTTATTTGCGATGAATTCAAATATTTGTGACACTTTCTCCCATCGTCGTTATTCTTGTAAATTATGTTATAATTCAAGGCCTTGCTAGTTCAATTGTGCATGTTGTTAATTAATTTAGTTTTCTCATTACAACTTTTTGCAGATCAAATTAAGATTTAAAAAATTAATAATAGATATTGGAAAATTGACACGATCAATTCAATGAATTAATAATGTGATAGCCTTTGAATATTTGAATTATTAGTTTATTGACTAAAAATTAATAAAATAAATCACAAACACTCAAGCAACTTAAATAATGTCAAGCATATCATTATTTCAAAATCATAACCAAACATATAATAAAAATATAACTTACAATGATATTCAAGCATATCATTATTTCAAAATCATAACCAAACATATAATAAAAATATAACTTACAATGATATTTTATCCTCCATAGTATGTGACCATATCAAAGCTTTGAGGAAACATTTATAATCCCAAATCTGTGTTCATATATACCCTAGGACCCAATTCTATTTGCACCGCCCACATGTAGTAGAACACATCAACAACATCTATTAGGAATTATCTTGATAAATAATGAAAATTCAATTACATATAAATCTATAATAATTGATACCAAACGGCATATTTGGAACATTATAATAAAAGAATTGTATATCATATAAATTAAATACAATGTCTGAAGCATTCAACCCATATGTTTATTCAATCAATGAATTAATAACAATAGTGTTTAAAGCTTACACAAAATGGCTATAAAATTATCACATGCTCACATAGGGTCTCCAAATGGGGGATTTGAAAAAAGAAAGTGTAATTCAGAGGGATTTTAGAAGACATTTTTGTGAAAACTTATAAGAGTTCTCAAAGCCAACATAGGAAATGATAATGATCTAAAATTCAAAAGGAAAAGAGAGATCACATATTATCAGATTCAAGCTCATACAAATTAAAAAATAAAAATAAAGCATGAAATCCTGAGAATATATGCAATTGTCTTAACTACCACTATGAAAATCTATGAGTATCCTTAAACAATAATCCATGTTCCTGTGTCTAGAATAAGAAAACTTATGTACCTAAAAACATAAGGGAAACATTTGCAAGTGATTCAATATTTATATAAATTGATAACCAAAGAATTAATAAGATAAAATGAAAAATAGGAAGAAATACATTTAGTTATGTGAAAACTACGAATTTGTCTCTACTAAATCCAGATCTCAGAATCTACATTATCTATGAGTATGTGTCTTATTAAAGAGAGCAAGTGAAATATGCCAAATAACACTCTATGACTACTTCTGAATATAGGAGCAACGAAATTTATTGTCATATAATACTATATATTTTTCGTGAATTGTCAAATTAATAAAAATAATATAAGTAAATCATATGCCCCCTTTTAAAGTTTGGGATGAAATCATGAATCATATATCTCAAAATAAATGGATAACATGTACTATGTGTAAGATAGAAAAAGTAAAATATCTAATGTACAACATAATAATATATCATCATGAAAGCATATATGCATAAATAAATTTAGTATAATCATAGAAAGATATAGTCATGAAATCACCCATGTAATAAGTTAGTTTAGCCTAAGTGTGTTTAGTTGTAAATCAAATAAGGAAGATAAAATTATGAATGCATGTATTTAATAGGTAATTTGGATCATATGTGTTTAAATCAAAGCAATTTGGTAAAAGTAGGAATAGTTTTCCTCTATATAAACAAGGTATAAGAAATGTAATCACATACAATAATAGGTTTCCCCTGTGTGGTAATATATAATAAATGTAGGCACAAACAAAATTATATGCAAGGCCCAATTATGTTCTTTCATGTTTTATACCCTATTCTCATATATGAGACACTATTGTAGTATATTTTGAGGCACAGGTGTTAATTTTATATATGATTCTTGGTCCATTCATAGTTTTTATCTTACTTATCTATTATATACATTATATTAGTATGTCTTGAGGTATGGAGTGCCATCCTTATACATGTTTATGGATCCTAGACATGGATCATCTTACTTCGTATGCTTATTACACATGTATGGTTATATTGTTATGTAGAATGTTATTTATTTTAGTTGGATATATGGAAATTTGATTACTATGGATTTATGTGAATGGATAATGTTTGTATACCTTATTGATAATTGATTTACTTTTTTTATAATATTTTAACATGTGATGTTAATTTCTTCTTTACTAGTTATTTCTCCATGGATGCATATGATGTTTTCCTCGAGTGTGCAGGCGATAAGGGATCCAAAGCGGGTATACGATGGAATTAGACATTCTATTCACCTTGTGTGCACTCATTAAACCTTTACAAAATTTATCCAATATTTTTAATTTTTTTCCTTAACTAGTTTCTAGTGCCTTTTACTAGGTAATTTATTGCATATTTATACTTTTAGCCTTTTCTTTGCCTAATAACCTATTAATCATATATTTTCACAAATTAATTTAATTAATTATAAACCCATTTTGACCTTATACTTTATTTGGGTTGACCTTAAAATGAAACCCATGTGTACAAACATATTTTCACCTTCAACTACCAATATCATTAAATTTTTAAGAAACAAAGATCCCTTACATGCTCTTTTAAAGCCTATGACTTATACCTATGGGTTTGTGGGGTTTTAAAGATACATGTTTCTTGTTTTGGATCAACTAGTACCCCATTATTGGCTATAAAAATAGAATGTGTAATAAATCCATGTGATTTGAAAGAGGTGTGTAAGTAGGCTTTACTTTTACGAATAAACAAGTGTGATTTTTTTTATGAAATGTTGTTACAAATTTAAGAAAGTGATTTTTTTTGTAAGAGTGTATTTAGTTTCTTAGGATGAGTATAGACATACCTCCACTCTTCACTGGTTTATGATTTTAGATGTTTTCCTATTTATATGTCAATTCTTTGATTTTGTTGGGGTTATGCATTTGGTTTTGGAGAGCTTGTGCTTAGGGAGAAGGAAGAGTTTGAAGGATCTTTATGAATGGATCATTCAAGGGAGAGATTATGGACTTGAGGTAAGGATTTTACTCTCTTGTTTTATGTTCATTTTTTTTAAAATATGTTTTAGCTATTATCTTTGCTTCTTTTATTAATTTAAAATTAGTTTACTTATGTCTCTTTAGGCAAATACTAAAAGCTGGTTACATTGCAGAAATTGTGGTGCATTTTGGGGAAGTATTTTTATTATTTTTCCTTTCTCATTTAATCTTATCACTCATTTATTTATTTATTGTAATTTTTTTGGGAAATTTGTATTCATTATTATGCTACTCATTTAAGGCTAGGCATACATGCATGTGATCAAGGAATGAGGGAGATGTGAATAACTTTGTCTAAGTTTGTGGAACAATCTCTTCAATGGTTTTGGATGGGAAAACTATGAGTTTTCACATCATTTTATTCTGTTCTCATGGAATGGACTCTTGATTCTGAAAAGTGGAACCTGGAAAAACATTAAAAAGATACTTTTTCACTTGAAGGATTGAGAGGCCTAAGTTGTTTTCCATGCTTGGAAAACATTATTATTTTGTAACTTGGAAAGTCTTTGATTCATGGAAATAAATTTATTTACTGTAAATTTTTTTTTTAAAAAATTATACATGTGTTATAAAAGTTTTCCACACTTATTTGTTAGTATTATTTGACCTCTTTTCCCCCTCCTATTTTAACTAAAAATTTAACATGTGAAAAAGGTGTTTGCATACCTCTTCCCCTTGGGATTTGAAGTGATTCTACATGGTTCTTATGTGAAGATAACAATACTATGGTAGGTGATCAACTCTACTTTGGCCCATTTGAAATGTTGAAGCTTGTTTCCTTGTGTGTGTAGTTGATTACATACTTGGCTATTAGATTTCTTTAGAAACCTTTTTGTTTTGAGGATGAATGTTTTAGGAAAAGGATTTCAAACTTGTATAAGTTTTAGGGATGGCGAGGAGTGGAAACCCAACTTTATCATTCTCCATTATATTTTTTTAAACTTGCATCATGATTAAATAAAATAAAAATTGAAATAATTCTATGGAAACTAATCAAAAAATAAGCCTTAGATATTTGAAATGAGATAAATATACAAACAAGTGATGATGCAAGTCAAAATTATCCTTCATCCTTCACTTGTCCTTTCTATTCTTTTGAAATACTTGCAAATAAGTTGCCCCTGTGTTAAATATTCACTTTTTTAAACTCATAAGAATGTTTAGGAAAAATTTGGAGCCATCTTGATCCAAGGATATAGATGAATATTTATAATTATAGAGGGAGACATATTTTGAATCAATTCATTTTTTTAATAAATTAGTTATATAAGATATATTTATTTGCACATTTCATGTTTTAAGTCATCTTACTCTTATAGGGGTGTCACTAAAGTGACCACCTAGGTCACCTTTATGATATAAGTGAACTTAAATTTAAAACCTTGAACTTTATAAATTACATTGTACACCTTAGATTATAAAATTAGATCACATTAGAACTTAGAAGTGGTTATGAATGTTTTTAAGGTTGTTTAACCCTTGTGTAAGCCCTTAGAACCCTATATTTTGGAAACAATAAACCGTGTTCATTTTCTTAGGCCACATAGGATCCATTGACCAATTTATGACTTGTGTCTCATTTTTCACACAACCAAGGATGGTCTTGTCCTAGGGGAGGGGAAATTAGGATAATCAAGGTTAAACACCCTACCTCTCCATTTTCATCCTTACTTTGTCTTTGTAAAAATCTTACCCAATTCAATCCATTTTTGGTATTTTGGGCCATAGATTCCTTCATGGACTTATGTGGATGACACGTCGATATCATTAAATGCTACACATATTTTCCTTGATAAGCCTACTACTTTATTTTATTTTTTGTTAAATGACCTAGGAAGGTCATTTATCACCTGGTTCATTCTATCATTTGATGAATGAAGTTGGTTGTATGACCCATTTGTGATAATAATGAGAAAATTACACATATCATCATTGTAAACCTTTTATACCTATTCTACTTATTTTTTATATTACCTTGTACCTTTTAAAAATAAATTAAAAAAATAAATATAATAAATTTACCCTATTTTACATTGGTTTTTGAGTGTTTAAATCATAATCATGATAGAATGTCATAATATATATATAAGGTATAGATGATGTAACCTTGTACTAGTATCGTAGTCCTAATGAGAAAATATATAAACAATGAAGTACAAAAAATATCATGCCTCAATATAGGTACTTTAGTAACATATATACAAATAAAAACCATACATATGGAGTCTTGCCCTAATAAATGCATAGTAGAAACCATAAAAAGGCAAGAAAAAAATAATCTAACCAATTACAAAACACTTTGCATGATATGGATCATAGTAGCCAATCATATAGAAACACATAGAATATAAATAAACTAGGTAAGGCACACCCAATTAAAAGTAAGCATGCCACACACTTAGATTAAAAATAATAAAACAATGTGACACAAAGTGAACAAGCATAAATATGTGGAAATGACTATAAAATGAAATAATCCATCATATTTAAGACAATAAAGGCACACCAAGAAATAATCATATGAATAAAAGATATGAGGTAGAGGTAAAACAAGAGATGCACACCAGATAGTAAGCATATAGAGAAAACACATCAAACAATATATATGAAAGAAATCATGTTTAAGTGAATGTTAGACATCATGAAATAGGAAATGTATAACCATATTAAATATCAACATGATAAATGATATGATGGGATTACATGAATACCACATTTTGGAAATTATAGAATTATTATTGACATAAGCCATTTTTATTTCCACATTTTATGTTTTATAGTCATCTTACTCTTATAGGGGTGTCACTTAAGTGACCCCCTAGCTTACCTTTATGATTTAAGTGAACTTAAATTTAGAACCTTTAACCTTATCAAGTACATTATGGACCTTATATTAAAACATTAGATCACATTTAGAACTTAGAATTGGTCACGAATGTTTCTAAGGCTGTTTAACCCTCGTGTAACCCCTTAGGACCCTATATTTTGGAAACAATAAAACTTGTTCATTTCTTGAGGCTGTTTGGGATCCATTGACCACTTTATCACTTTTGTCTCATTTTATACACTATCAAGGATGGTCTTGACCTAGTGGTGGGGGGTTAATTGGGGTAATAAAGGTTAGAATACCCTACCTCTCCACTTTTCCCCTTACCCCATCTTTGTAAAAGTCTTACCTAGTTCACTCCATTTACAGTATTTTAGGCCACAGAGTCCTTCATATACCTAAGTGGATAACACATGGATATAATTGGATGACACACATATTTCATTAATAATTATACCACTTGTACTAGATCTTGAGTCATAATTTTTTGTTAAATGACCTAAGAAGGTCATTTACCACCCTATTCCCTCTATCATTTGATGAATGAAGTTGGTTGTGTCACCCATTTATATGATAATAATGAGTAAATTACACATATAATAAATGTAGACCATTTATAACTATTCTACTTTGTTTTTATATTACCTTGTGTCTTTTAAAAATAAATTAAATAAATATATAAAATAACTTGACCTTAATTTACATTAGTTTTTTAGTGCTTAAATTATAATCATGACTTTTATTTTTGAGTGGTTAAATTATAATAATGATATTATGTCATAATATGTACAAGGTATAGATGATGTAACCTTGTACTAATATCATAGTCCTAATTAAAAATATATAACCAATGAAGTACAAAAAATATCATGACTCAGTATAGGCAGTGTAGTAACATATATACAAATAAAAATCATACATATGGAGTATTTTCCTAATAAATGCATTGTATAAACCATGAAAATGTAGGAAATAAATAATATAACCAATTACAAAACAGTTTTCATGATATGGATCATAGCACCAATCATATAGAAACACATAGTAGATAAATAAAGTAGGTAAGGCACACCTAATAAAAAGTAAGCATGCCACACATAGATTAAAAAGAATAAAACAATGTGACACAAAGTGAACAAGAAAAAATATGTGTCAATGACTATAAATTAAATAATCCATCATAGTTAGACAATAAAGGCACACCAATAAACAAAAATATGAACAAAAGACATGAGATAGAGGGAAAATAAGAGTGGCACACAAGATAGTAAGCATATAGAGAAAACACTTCAAGAAATATATATGAGAGCAATTGTGTCTAAGCGAATGTCATACATGATGCAATAGAAAATGTATAACTATATGAAAACTCAACATGATAAAGTAAACTAGGAAATATATAACCTAAATCACTCTTAGGATATGTCCTCCAAGATTCCCCCATAGTGAGTATGAAGTATGCCCCCAATCAACTATTAATCCATAATCATATGCATATACATGTATATCATGCATATAAATTAATATTACCATTATTAACATGGATGTAAAACAATGATAACCTTTGTCACTCATAATACAAGCCTAATGTATCAAGATATGGACCAATTTAACACTCAAAGATAAATTCATATAAATCTCAGATGAAATGAATTAGTTAGTGATATTAATCAAATAAAAATTATAAAAGAAGAAAAAAGAGAGAAAAATAAACAAAGGATCCATAATAACTTTAAAAATACCTCAAAAAATTGTTCATAATGGGGCATGTGGCCTCAATATATAAAGTGATGTCATCACAAGGGAGCTTGTGTAAGATTTTGGGTTATGATATAAAAATCAAAGGCAAGGGATGGAAGTAAATAAACTAACTCAATTAAGAAAATGGAATGGCTAGAATAATTCCACACATGTACATGAAGAAAGACCCACTAGTAATAAAGTAGGAAAGAGGGAACTCGAATCATGTAAACCATGAGAGGAATTGGAGAAGGAAGTCAAAATAAAGGATAACAAAAATATGAAGGTGGAATAAGGTAACTTCAAAATTGAATAAAATAGAGAAGGAATATAGGAGAATAATAAGAAGTTGAAGGAAGACCCAAGGGGGTAATAAATAAGATAAAGCTAAAGAAGAAAAAAATATTTTAAAAAGTCACATAAAACTAAGGATGAAATAAAAATAATTGAAATAAATAAATAAATAAATAATAGGAAGAAGGGAAAATAAAAACAAACTATGTAAAATAAATTAAGATGGCTTAGGTGAAAACATGTAGGGATAACAAACAAATCCAACCAATAATATTAGGTTAATCATATTATATTTTATGTAACTAGAAGCATTTCCATTCTCATGAACATGATATGGATCTCTAGGTATCCATGAGTCTAAAAAAGATAATACGTTCCTATCATTAGTATAATAATCATCACTATATTAATCATTAATGTAATTATCATTTTTAAAATCATTGTCACTATAATCATTATAAATATAAGTAGTTGGTTAACTTTTGTACGCTTTTTTAAAGTAACAAACTCCTTTATCTGAATGTCAAATTGAGATATTGGACTTTTGTTTAGGTTATTTATCTTCTATAAGTGAAAGAGATTGTGATAATATTACTTTGGTACACAGATGAGTATGCACTTGAAATTTGGGTATTTTAATGGGAATTTTTATGATTATTTACTTATTTTGTAGTGATTTACATAAAATTTCAATTTAAACTTTTGTAGAGGATCATAGGTAGAGCCATAGATAGTAATCACTTTATTTTCATGAACATATTTTAGACACTGATGTAGTGTTTATGTAATTTATTTCATTTAATTAAGCCATGTTTGTCCAAGAAACATGTCACATAAACCAATATATATTAATACAAGAAAGCAAGATCAGATGGTCTTAGGAACCACTATGCTACGTAAGGTGATGCCAAAATTTGGTATTAGTGTAATCCCATCATATTTTGTAATAATCATTATAGTAGAAGCTAAATCCATTTGAGCATATCCAATACTAGTAATAAATTTCATCATGCATGCAATTATATTTGAACCATTATCCATCATAATTCTATTTAATATTCATGAATGCGTATCAATTAAAGATCAAATTAAAAACAATCCATTATTAGAGTTATCCTTTGATTATAATGGTATTTTTTATTAATCACTTTTGAAAATTGAATGCATTTGTGTGATAATGTCTATTTATTAGATGTTGTCATTGAGGCTTTATTACAAATATTAGCTCAATAATTTCATCCCCAACTTACTATAGAGAGTTGATTTTAAGCTAGGGACACATGATTAATTCATTGATCCATTGAGTTGATCATGATTAAAATAATTAGTAGAGTCTATTACGATAGATGATTTAGATATTGAGCTATCTAGGATATAAGCACAATATTGTGAGAGGTATGGTAGAGTATGAGCCATGCCAACCTAAGAAAAAAATGGTGGAGCCTTTCAAAAAAAAATTAATAGTACACAACATTGTAGGAGATTTATGCCAATACCATCGGAATCTAGGTAGACTATTATAGAGGGAGAAAAGTTATCAATCTAGAGATCTATCCTAGGGTAGAGCTTTTATTTCTACATATTTTATTTCCCTCTAGGGAAATATATTTAAATGAGAGGATGAATCCCCTACTCATATGATGTGATATGTATCGGTCATGAAACCTAAATACACCTATATTTTTAAGTTTGTTGATAGTTATTTTTTAGGACTCATCGACACATATTTATCTCTAAGTGAATGTCCTAAGGAGTGAAATAGGATTCAGGTTGGGACACCTCGTGGTAATCTATGATAAATTGTCATAGTATCACATGTTATACTTGTTTACAGATAGTATCCTACTATTTGTCATTCTAACATCCTTTCGTTCTATTTTCATTGTTTTCCACCTCTTTTGTTCCATTCCATTCATTGATTAACTAGCCCATACCAATATAATTTTGTTCTATTCCTATTGTTTTATATTATATCAACCTTGGATAACACATTCCTTTCCTATGGGTGGTCCCATTTCAACTATTGACCCACTCAATATAGTTTTCTTCCTTTTATATGGTATTGCCTTTGGCTAACATAGTGTAATTTTCATTTTTTATCATTATATTGCATTGATTTTGATTGAGTCTATCAAAATTATTGATAGGTTATTTTTAGGTATCATATTCATATATTTATGAATATTAGATGTAATTTTTATGTAATTAAAACATTTTTTAGTTTTATTGACACATGATAACTTGCATTTAGTAGAAGAAGAGGACAAAAATTATAGGAGCTTATACTTGTGGAGGTCTATGTTTGAAAATGGTCTTTGGATTTCATAAGAATGAAGTTGAATTAGAGAGGTACACATTATATATGGATTCCCAAACTAAGGATACTTAGGTATTCATCTTTACCTTTTGATGCTCCACCTACAACATCTCTTATAAAGTACCACTTGATCCTAGGGTGAGATTGATGTGCCAACAAGTCAGCCCAAGGTAAGTATCCATACATTTAAACTATTTATTTTATGTGGTTTATATGTGAAAAATAGATTAGTATGCTTCTCTCTTTTCTAAATGCTTAGTTTACCTTATGTTATCTTTTTGTGCTAGTAAATCCATTGTCAGATATCTTTTGATTAAAATATTTAGTTTAGATACCTATTGTTTACTTCTTAATAGAGTTTCTCTCTTTGGTTTACCTCTTTTACATCTTGGATATAGGTTTTATTTTTTTCATTAGGTCCTTTTTTAAGGTTCCTAAGTATACCATTGATCCCATTTTATAAATAAATGTTGCTTATAGCCTCTATCAAAATTTTAGTGTGACTAATTATATGTATGGTTGATCTCATAAGGTCCTCTCCATTTTCTTATATTATATATTTATATTTTTGACCTTATTCACCTTACATGTATTAAAGTGAACGTAACTTAAATCTTACCTCACCATTATGTTGGGTCATTTTCATGTCTTCCTTTTATCATGTCTTAGTGATATCAATTTTTCATCACATAATCTTCACCAAAATTACATTTTGGTGAACTGCATGTGAAGCTTACCCCACCAATACAAAGGATCATTTTTAAATATTACTTTTCTCAATTTTTAGAGTCATCAATTTTTCATCTCATCATCTTCACCATCATTAAATTTAGTTTCACTAAACGTGAATCTTACCCCACTATTGTGTTGAGTCATTTTAACATTTTCATACTCCCATATTCTTATGTTTTCCATTATTTATCAAGGATATCTCCTCTTAATGTTTTTATATCAAGCCTCAACCTATTTAGATTCTATATGTGAAACTCCTTTATCCCTCCCATGCCCACCATTGAAATCAACGTGAAATTTTCCACAATACCAATATTGATATATTCAATGTGTAGTCACTCAAATTTAATCTTGAATACTTGATAATGTAAATTTTCACCCATTTTAAATTTAATTAACTTGAGCACTTAATATAGACTTTTTTCCCACCTAACTCTATCTTATGTACTTATACAGACCTATTTATTTCTAAATTACTCTCTTACACCTAAAAAATGTTCTAAATTGATTTTTTTTTAAAAAACATTCTAAGAATCTATAAGAGCATCTTAGGTTCCATAATTTTACATTTTTTTAATTAAGATAAGATCAAACAGTTAGGGGAAATAGTGGTAGTAAATTTTTCCCCCTATGGGTCAATATTATCCTTCACCATAGTATTGATCACTTTTAAAATTTAGATCCTCCATTATAGGTTGGTTCATATTTGTAGGATAGGTAGTATGAGTTTTTCCCCTTTTGTATTTCTATAAATCCACATCTAAGTCACCTATTCTACTACTTAGAAATTTTGATATTGATACACACTTACACTATTGCACATTAAAAAAAGCTTCCCTATTCTTCTAAATCTAATTTTAATCATGTGAAGTCATCCTTATCCAAGTCAAGATCATATTTTATCCAAGCCAAATTAAAGCATTATCAAGTATTTAATCTATCTCTCGATGTATACATGTAGTAAAAGGATCATAATTTCACAAATAATTCTATGTGTGATAACTATGTGATATTTATTTTCCTCTTTGAAGTATTGGATATGTAGTCAACAAGTAGTCATCATAGGGGCAATTTGGGTAAACTCAACCTATTACACTCCCCCATTTTCATATTTTTAGGCTTCCATCTATTACAATAATTATTAGAGTTTTAATTTTGAATAATTTATTTACATATCATTTGCATACATTCAAAGGTCAATTTTATACATAGGATTATTTTAAGCAACCAAAAAAAATCATTCCCTATTTTCCTAATTTTATGTTAGATGACAGAATCGAATAGCAAAGGACAATAATTTTAGTTGATCATATCCCCATATGGAGATTTCTATCCTTTATCAATTTTAGTCACACTATTATGACACTTGTAAGATCAGTCTCCCTTGACCAATTTTAATTTTTAATTTCACACAGTCATATCACAAATAATAAATAGATATGTCTTTTGATTTATTCATAGTTAGTTTTCTTTGATTCAATCACTTTTTCAAATTTTAGTATCATTCTTTCATTTTGGTTGTCATAAGTTATTTTACATCATTGGCTTTCCTTATATTTAATTTGTATTAATTAAGGTTAATCATCACATTAATTCCAAATTTTGATAAAACATATTGGTGAACCCAATTTTTATTAAAGCATTTTTTCAAAAAAATCCTAGGTTTTAAAAACTTCTTGATCATCTGACACTAAAATAACTTTATTTTGACCTTGGATCTAATTTATGACTCTATAATAGCTTGCTTTCAACCTTGGATTCAATCACTAACACTGAAGACACTTTATTTTGACCTCATATTTGATATCTAATATTGAAAGGACTTTATTCTAACCTTGGATATTATGGGGATTTACTAATCTCCATACATAAAACCTTTTTCATTTTCTATTAGGATCTAAATTTTAGTTTCCCATTTTTATCAATTTGTAAACAATCTTAGCTATATTAGATGAGCATTTTTTTAAATTTTTTTTTAGTTTCCATTACATGTTGTCTTTCCTTAATAAGTCAAATCATTAACACTCATGTAATTAAGTGAAATGAATCACATATTAAGACTCAAACACCATTAATGAAAGTCTTTGTAAATTTGAGTATGACATGGGTACAAGATAAATTATACAATTGTAATTATATAATCCTTATTAATGGACACCATCAAGTGTTATTCAATTATTATTACTTAAACATTCAATTTTAATTTTTATCAATTACTAATAGATGGCAAATAACATATATGACTCCTTTCATTGTTACTCTTCCTAGACCTCAATTTTTTAATAGATACCATTCCACTCTCATTATTTTCCCATGGATTATATCATATTTTATAGTCTGTGTTGTTAATAACCAACATGGTAGGTGACCACATCATGGATGAAGTCAACATGTTCCTCTTACACCCCATCCACCTCTCACAAGAAAAATAAATCAATCCAAAGGGTATGATATCATGGATCAACTAAAAAATACCCATGAAAAGATTTAATTTTTGAGTTACTAAGGATCTCATAAATCTATAAAGATATTTTATATATTGCATTGTGAGACAATACTATTCCTAATGAGACACAACATGTCTATGTTCCTTCCATCATGATCACCTTTAAGGATATTGAGAATATTATTATTGAAGATGAAAAATTATCAACAAAATATGTAATCACAAAAAATACCCCACTCTTTATTCAAGTTATAATGAAAAATGAAGCAGTCAAGTGAGTATTTATTAATGTTAGATTTGGAGTGAACATTTGCAGTTGTCCTTTTTTACAATAATTAGGTATCAACATTGAAAGTATCTAAAAAACATGTAAAAATATCAAAGGATTTAATGATTATTAAGGATAGGTAATTGGGATGATATCTCTATATGTAATTGAAAAATAAAACAATGTATATTATATTTCATGTTATGCCTAATTACCTAAATTATAATTTATAATTGGGGTGACCATCTATACATATGATGTCATCAATACCATATACATTAAATTTTTGTCTTAAATTCATGTATAATAGATAATCATATAAATTACATATAGATAATAACCCCTTTAGGTATTTTATACTCACAACATATCAATCAAATTTAAGGATACATATATCATCCTATTAGAACCACCAAAGAGATTAAGGAAGTATATTAACCATTGTACATAAATAATAAAAAGAAGCATATTATATAGGCATAAAATAAACACCCAATAAATGAGGATGTGGCTTGAACCATAAAAATAATGTAGGATAAAATAAATAGACCCATCAAAACAACTAACTTATTTACCTAAGTGGTTAAAACCACACTAACAAGGTGCATAGATAATATGCCTTAGTCATTAGCATAAAGTTTTTACAATAATATAATAACACCCTCACTTAATGACTAAACAAAATATAATGCCAAGTTTATCTCTGAATCTTTTGAACTTGTCTAAACCAAGTGATTTGGTCATTATATCAGCTGGTTGCTCTGTAGTGGGGCAATAGAATAAACTAATGTCTTCATTTGTAACTAATTATTTAATGTAATGATGTCTAATCTCAATGTGTTTGGTCATAACATAGAATACAATATTTTTTACCATCTTTAAAATACTCTTGTTGTCACAAAACTTTAGATTAGTTTTTTATGACTCAAACTAAAGATCCTCTAGGATTTTATTTATCCACATAGTTTCACAACTTGCACTGACCACATCATTATACTCTGATTTTAGCAAAAGATAATTCCACTATACTTTGTAGTTTTCTCTTCCATGATAAAACTATTCAATGAAGATTAAATACATATTTTTTTTTAGTTTATCTTAAATCTACTGATCCTCCCCAATTAGATTCAGAATATCCTAAAAGCTCAATATCTAAAGACTTCTTATATAGTATGCCAAATTCAAGAGTAAATTTGACATATCTTAATACTCATTTTGTAGCTAACCAATGTACTTTCTATGGTTTATACATGAATTGATATATAAAACTAACTATAAAACAAAAATCTAGTCTTGAAGTAATGAGATAAATGAGACTACCCGTTAGCTATCGATACACTGTTTCATTGACTGGTGGTGAAACAATGTCTAATAAAAGTTTAAATCCACCTTCCATGAATGTGTGAGTTGGATTATAATCCATCATTATAAAAATTTCTAGAAATGATTTGGAATACATATTTTGTGACATGAATATAATACAATTACCTTGCAAAAACTCTACATCTAAATAATATTTTTGTAGTCCTAAGTCTATCATGCCAAAATTACAACAAATATAATCTTTCATCTACTGAATGAGACTAGAACTAATCCTAATGATGGATATATAATCAAAATATATAATGATAATCAATATATCATCACCAAATATCTTTACATAGAGAGTTGGTTCAAAATTATAGAATTTGAAACTAGACTCCCTAAGGTAAGAATATATTTTCATATACTAGGCTTGAGGAGCCTGATTAAGCCCATACAAGGACTTGATCAACCTAAAAACAAGATGTTCCTTACTAAGAACCTAAAAAACCCATGGATGAACCATGTAGACTTCAGATATCCATTCAATAAGACACTCTTGACATCCATTTGGAGTCCCTGCCATCCAAATTGAGTAGAAATAGCAATAATTAACCAAAAAGTTACCATATTTTTAGTAGGATAAAAAGTCTCCTCATAATCAAACCCTTCCTCTTATACATAACATTTTTCCACAAGTATATATTTGTATTTATGTAAGGAACAATCTACTTTGCATTTTACCTTGTAAATCCATTTAAAACTAATGGATTTCTTTCCTCATGTAGCTCTGTCAGCTCCCAAGTATTATTTTTCATCATGGAATCATATTCTAATTGCATTATTGATTCCCACTCAGGCTTCCCTTTGGCCTTTTAAAATGAACTCGTCTCAAATGCCTATGAAATAGTAGTTATTCAATAAAAAGTATCATGCTCACCTTTATTACCAAATTACTTTCCTAATCTCAATATTATTCCTTCCACACCTTGTGGAAAGTCTCCCTCCTTTAGTGCATCTATTGTGGCATAGTACCACTTTGGATTTTTTTATTGTTATATCAGAACCTCACAGTGACTTGTAGTAATTCCTTCCCTAAAATGTGATTCCATTGATGAACTAGAATCCTGTTTAACCTCCACATCACAACTTATAATAAAATCATTAGGAGGAAATAATGACTCAATATCTGAAACTATACCAGTTATTGTGAAGTATGGCATTTATTCATTTACTATGATATCTCTATTTACCACAACTTCATTAGTAGAAACATCAATAAATCTATAGGCCTTTGACTGCTCATTATATCCAATATACATGTATGCTATGTTTTTTGCATCTAAGTTACTTATATTTTGACTAAGAATAACTTCAAAAGCTACACAATCAAAAAATTTAAAATACATTACATTTGGATTTCAATCTGACCAAGCCTCCTCTAGAGTCATATTCTCCAATTCTTTTGTACAAATTCTTTTGAGGATGTACACTACTATATTCACTGCTTCTACCCAATAAATATATGGGACATTTCTACTTTGGAGCATACACTAATCCATGTCCATCACCATCTTATTTTTCCTTTCCACAACTTGGTTTTACTATGAAATGTAATGGGTAGTATATTGTTTATGTATTCCTTCAATGGCACAAAATTACTTCAACTATTTTGAGGTGAACTCACCCCCATTATCCATTTTAATAGATTTCATTGGTCATCATTCCTATTTTTTAACCATATCTTTCCAAGAAATGAAGTTAGAAAAACAATCCGATTTATTCACTAGAAAGTATACCCACTTTTTCCTAGAGAAATCATTGACCAATAACAAAAAATAAAAGGATTCAGAAGTGATAGATGTTTATTTTGGACCATGCAAATCTACATGAACTAGGTCCAAGACTTTATTACCTCTCTAAGCTTTAACTACATCAAATGAATGTCTATTTTGCTTCCCTAAATAACATCCAATACATACATAATGATTATCCCAAATATAAGGAATTACCTTAACCATATTAGTATTGCTCAATGTATTTAAATACAATAAATTCAAATGCACATACCTTTCATACCATAGTGAAATTTTGATATCAACTATTACAAGTTCACTTTACTTTACCCTTTGTGGATCTGTAAGCTCATACAAACCCTCTTAACCAATCCAAACAATAATAATCTTGTAATCTCTAGTATTGACTAGACATTGTTGTCCTTGGAACTTTACAACAAAATTAGAGTTCCTTGTGAATTCATTAATGTAAAGTAAATTTTTGTTCATGTTTGGCACATACCTAACATTATTAAATTTATACTAGATAGTACCATTAAAAATAATTTAAACATTACCATATCCCTTCACAAAATGAGTTATACCATCTCCCAAAGATACAGATTCATTACTATTATTATTTTCAACAAAATCCACATACTAGTCCTTATGTTATGTATAATTTATAGATGCCTTTGAATCAAAGTACCAAGCCTGATCTTCTATATAATAATCATTGGAAGCCATAAATCAAAATAAGGATATGTTTCGTTGCCTTCACCTTCAATTACATTTTCATGATGAGATTTATTTTTGGGGTTATCCATATCATGTTGTCTTTTCCTACAATCTTTCTTAAGGTGACTAGGTTTCTTACAATAAAAACATTTCCACTTAGATCTCTTATTAAATCCACTTACTTGTAAACTTTATGTTGTATAACTAGTATTCTTACCAAATTGAAAACCCTTTCCATTGATGAAGAATGTATTCTATGTGGAAGTAGATGTAGACAAAATTGCCTACTCATATCCTCTCTCCTTCTGCAATAGCAATATGGAAAAAAATTCAAAGTCCAAAGTTTGCATCTCATCAATCATGTATAAGGACTCCAAAAATGACTAAAATGAAAGTGGAAGGTGTTGTGTAACCAAATCAATCAAATATTCCTCATCAACAAACTTTTGCATAACCTTTAACTGATCATTGATGTCCTTGATATGTAACAAAAATTTAGAAACAAATCCACCTTACTACATCTTACTCAAAAATAATAAATTCTTCAAATACAATACCCTACTAGCTTTAGAAGAATGATATTTAGAAGTAGAATTAGTCCAAAAATTTGATGCACTAGTCACATTTCTAACCTCTAAGATTAGAGTATCTACTATTGATAGTTTTAACAACATAAGAGCCTCACAATGATGTTTATTATAGTCACCAATATCAATGGTAGGTGTTTTCTCTTTACCAATCATTATTTGATTAATACTTTTATATTCACATATCATCAAAACCTTGTGACTTCACAAACTAAAATTCTTGCCTATTATTTTTTGTGAATCTAGAAATAAGAGGTGTTATAAACTAGTCATTTTGACCTAATTTTTCCAAAAAATGAATGTAATGGAAACAAATATAATGACTTTACACAAAATTCCTCTTACTGACAAAATTAAATCAAAAAGTGGTCAATACCTCCAATTTTCAGCAAAAAAACTCAACATCATTTGGGAAAATTTAAACTTTTCACCTTAAAAATTAACAAAAATAATTAAATTATAAAAAAACAAATCTAATTTTAAAAATTCCATCTTCCTCAACATCTAGATAAAAAACCTAAAAAACTATGAAATTTTTATGTTTCAAGACCCTTCTATGATAATTAATCTCTCGTAGGTTCCCAATACCCCTTATATGCTAAAGTTTTGAGTTTATTTCAGTTTTAAAAAATAAAAAATTGAAATAAATAATGAATTTCAAAACTTTAGTATATAACCTTGCATAAATTTTTGGACCAATCAGAATCACCTAAACTGCTAAAGTAGATTTTAAAGCCAATACTCAGTCAAACTAAATTTCATTAGCTCCTATAATCTTTTATCAGAATTAACAAAAATAGACCCCTCACATGCCAAAAACAATTCTCAAATGAAAATATGATCTCTTTCCTAAACTATGCATAATTTGCCAACAATCAAACTTTAGATGTTATTTATGTATCTGATTCTCAACCAAATTCAATTTTGTTAGATGTTGTGATCTTTTCTCAAACCAAAGAATATTATAGAAAAAAGAATCATAGAAAACATTTCTCAAATGATTTTTTGGGAGTTTCCCCCAAGATTTATGGTGTCGTATAGAGTACAACCTACATGGGGAAATCAAGGGAAAAATAATAGAGGATCAAAGCCTCTACTTTTTCCTCTTTCCAATTTTTTTCTTGTCTTGATAGACCTTCTACTCATTTTCTTTGATTACTATCTTTCTTGATGGTCACAAGAAAAAAAGAGATTTTTCCTTCTCTCAGCTCTCCACCGGCTGCTTCACACTCCTCCCTAATAAGACCAATCCTCTTTCACTCCACAAGCTCCCTTCTAAGATTCCTACACTACATGTACTGAGACCATATTAGAATCAACAAAGAGATTGATAAATTGTATTAACCATCATACATTTTCAATACAAATAAGCCTATTATATAAGTACAAAAGAAACACTCAAGAAATAAAAAGGTGGGTGTAACCATAAACATCGAGTAGCATAAAATATCTAGACCTGTAAAACCAACTAACCTATTTACCCAACTAGTTAAAACCACACTAATAAGGTGCATCGATAATTTATCTTAGTCATTAACCTAATGTATTTAAAATAATATTATAACACATCCCTCCTCATGTAATCCCTTGGGATAAAAAATGCACATAAGAAATTTGAAAATCAAGTACTTCTAACAAGCAAGTAGAACAAGAGAAGTCAAGATTGAATAAACAACATTTATATCAAACACAAAAGGAAATTTAGGGATTGAAAATAGTGAAATTAAAGTTACAAAAAAACTTCAAAAATTACAAGAGAGATAGGGAATATTGCATAAAGAGCAATTCTAAATTAAATAGTTAGAATATTAAAATTTATAAATGGAATAACTTTTAAAAACAAGTTACAAAAGGAACAAAAAAGGCTCCAAATGAAATAAGAAAAGTTAAATAGGGTAAAATTATAACAAGAAAATATATCAAAGGAGAATCAAGATAATATGGATCAACAAAAGTCTATTCCTGATGTACCTTTTCTAGTAAATTCTAAGAAACAAAATGGTATTGTTTCATATTATTATGATAGTGATGATGACATGGCTAACATGGTTGATATGAAAGATGATCAAATACATAAGCCAATTTTCAATCCTCTATATAAGTATTTATCTCATAATTTATATACTCCCATTGGTCCAGGGGTTTATCATGGTGATTTGAAATCAATTGATGAAAATCAATCAGATTCAAAGGTAAAATATCTCTTATGTATGCCTAAAGATGATAATACAAAAAAATACTAAAATAGTTGATCTCATATGACAATTGTAACAAAACCAGTGCATAAAGTGGAAATACATGGTACAAAGTTTTCATCACAATTATAAATAATTCAACATCAAGATACACTTGTAATAATTTTTCAAATGTTATTAGATAACAAAATTACTACATTACCTACTACTAGACATTGATAAGCAACACATATTTTGCATAAACTAGGTAAACCATATTGTGTTTATAATTGAAATATAAGACATGATATAAATAATTTTAAAATAATATGAATCAAAATTCATAAATAGAAACAAAATGACATTATGATATTAATACAGAATCAATAGGTATCAATTACTGTTAGTGCTTAAAAGACATCATCTACATATACAATAAATAGAAATATTCCTCAACAAGAAAATGCAACTATTATAATATATATGAAAGTGGATTGTTATAATTATAATAACATTGATACTACTAAAATGGAAACCATTTGTAGTGTTATTATATTTTAGCAAATATCACATAATATCAATAAATTACATCATAGTGTAAATTGGGAATAAGCCCTTAGATATATCATATACCTAATCACTTATGGACCAAAAGTTATCAATAAAAAGGTGTTGTTTACACCTCGTGCACATTGGGTACCATATACATCATGTCATTCATGGTTATCACAAATTAAAGCTACAATGGATATTAATCAACAATGCATCGTCTTTGTACATGAAGGAAGAATAATTCACATACCACATGATGGTAATAATGATTAGGATATTGAAGGTGAAAATAATAGGCCATATATTTGAATGATTATAAATATTTCATTATTGAAGATGATTATTTGATAAATGAATTTTGAATAGATTTCAAAATTATCAAAAAAAGCATTAAAAAATCCAAATAATTCAAAAGGTAAAAATCAGATTGTATAGAGCTTCTTGACTATTTCATCATGTTATTTTTCTACTTATTTCACATGTGATATATTTGATAAATTATTAGAATCCCTTGGCTCTTTTTTAATTTGTGGCCTATTGGATCTTTTTTTTTACTTTCCATATCTTAACAATCTGACATACTTATCTTACTATCATATTTTCCCATTTACCTTATTGTTCTTATAGTCTGAACTAAGCAAATTCCATTTTATATCAAGGAAAATATGAACTATTATGTTTTATCACCAACTTATAATACTATCCCAAGTTGGTTGATCCTATCATGTACCTTTTTCCATATTCAAATCTTAAACCGAGCACACAAACCCTTAATACATGCATTTTTCAATATTTCATTCAATTCTAGTATGCACAACAATACTTAGTCATGTAAAAAAAATCATGTGCTATATTTCCTATATTGTGCATGTTACATACTTTGAAATGTGTACATTTTATGAGACAAGGATGTAAGATCTTTCCTCTACATATATATTTCTACTCTCACATATTTTTAGTTACAATCACATATGTGGTGGGGGCATCTTGTTCATGCATGGCAATGCCATTATTTTTAGTACATACTTCACATCAACACATGTTGCAGATTTTTTGGATCTCTCTCCTTTATTTTAATTTTGAACCCATTGTTTAATTTCCAATCTCTTCTATTCTAGTTCTAAAATCTAAAAAGCTAAAAAAATACATATATTTAAAAAATACAAAAAAAATCAAAATATTCTAAAAATCCAAAATTTTGACCTAAGAATGATTAGACATATAGTTTACATTATTGTCATATGTTATTTACCTCATGATTAGTATATATCATACTATTTTTAAATCACACATACATTTAACTAGTATTTTTGAGTGTTATGTACGACATACAAACTTCATTTTGATTAATATGTTAGATTTACCTCTATCCAGTAGCCATACTAAAATAGGGGAATTTTTTCCATAGTGTACAGTATTTACAAGTGTTTCAATTCTATGTCTCCTATATTTTTGATCTATACACACTTTTACAAATGTTTTGCTAACATCTCTATCTTAGTTGTTTACATGGGTATGTTATTTCTAGAATATGATCACATTACATATGCATGGTGTAAACTATATTTCTAGTTGTATGTTTTATCGATGCTATTATTCATACATAGTATATTAGATTTGGATTGTATATTATGCATAGAACTTGGCCCTTGTGTGAAGTTTCCTGAGTATATTTATGCAATAATTTTTTGGTATGTTGAGATTTAAACATGTCCATTACTTTTGACCTTTGGCCCTTCATTTTGTGTGATATTTTAACATGTCCCTTAATTTATACATTATTCATGTCATTTATGTGTGGCCCTTGACCTTGTGAGCAGAATATTTACTTGTGTGACATTTTAACATTTCCCTTATATGTAATCCTTGGGCTTATTGGTATGACATTTTTATTGTCGTGTTTGTGTGATTGTTGATGTTTTTAAGTTTGATGAGTGTCATGATCCATATCATGCACTAAATAGTACATAGGATTCTAATTTTACAATTTGATACTATGAAATGCATCAATAAGTTTTATTGAGCTTAAACCATGAAGTTATTTCTAAAGAGTGTTATAATTACTTTAAGTTTATTAATCTCAATCCAATCACATCATTCTAGTGAATCCAAACATCGAAAATCTCATAAACTTAAATAGATTTCTAATCATAATATGACTTTTATGAATAACATTGTAGGTGATATTGATTCTAGTTATTCCCAAAACTATCCCAATTCTAAATATGTTAACATGAAAAGGTTAACCAATGATGTAAGCCTAGTGATAAATATTTTTTACCAAACCTAATAAGAATTATCATGAAAAAATGCTCCTCAAATACATAATAATCTTTAATAAAACTTATCCAATGATTCATCTCCACCAATGAAGCCTCAATCTAGCTATGAGCCCTTTCTAATTACCAAATCTCCCAAAGTAAATCCTAGTTTTCAACAAGAACATTATTATGTTTCTTACCAAAAATCATCTCAATGAAATTTTCTAGAAGAAATCAAAACTATGCCTTATAATATTCCTCTAATGGAACTCATGATAACATTATCCTATCATGAGACAATTCTCTTTCAAAAATTGTAATATATATATAATAATTACATTCACAAAATAAATTACAAAAATCTAGTCAAAACTACGAAGGCACAAAATGTTTTGAAATCCATACCATTTACACCAAATCTCATCCTTAACAAACTAACAACATCTCTATCAAATTTATCGAGGATGATATGATCAATGATGACATTATTTTCTGATAAAATGACCTACCTCTATTTATTAACATCGTGATCAATAATGCTCAAATAATAAACATTTTGGTGGATGAAAGTTTAATCATTAAAGTCACCTCCTTGTGGTTAGTTAAATAACATGGCTATTAAAAAAAATCTTCATAATAATAAACCTTTGGATTGACAAATATGTGAGAATCCTCTTGGTTACATTGGGTTCCCTCTTACTATAAGACCCAAAACCATTCACACTGATTTTATGGTTCTTAATCTTCCACTTTTATAAACCTAGTCTTAGGTCATCATTCGACTCACTACATGAGAGAAACTACTTATTTTGATAGCCAATTCCTAAATTTTATCCATGATGGTGTCTCTTAAAAACATGAAGTCTATCTTATCTCATGGGATATCAAATTACCAAATCCTAAAATTCAATTTCTGATTCTCTACCAAAACTATTAATAACACTCATTCTCCTAGTTTTTCAACATGCATTCAAATATGAAATTTGAATCTAATGATGATAAAAAAAAAATTGATTAAAAAAAATTGTAATAATACTAAGCTGCAACATATATATTATAATGGATTCCTCCATATCTTATACCAAGTGATAAGTCCCTTCTTTTAATTGAAAATGAGAGTGAAAATTCACCTTGTTACAATGATAATAAATCCTCCTAAAATAAATAATCATATGAATTTAATGACTATTAATTTTATAAACTTTTACAAGAACCATTATTACTCTCTCATTGAGCTTTTAGTCAACTTGTTATATCCTTTAAGGATGTTTCTAAGGAAAACCCTAAAAACCCTAACCAAACATGGATTATTTCATTGTCTTATGATGAAAATTACATTTTTTATAAATCTCAAGTGATACAATTGGATTTGATTCATTATTAATAGATCCTCACTAGAATACATTCTTTCAATTGAGATGTAAATCTAGTACAACTTTCATTTGATCTTGATCCTTGCTTTGATTCAAGTGATGAAGAAAAAAGTGTGAACATTGTAGTTGATGTTCCTCCCATTAATCCCCCTTTATAAAATAAAAATTGGTTATTACCAAAATTATTAGTTTTTTATTTCAAATTGCATCAAAAATCTCCTTTTAAAATCATTTATAAACATTATAGAAAAAATAATTGTATCAACTATGTTGATATTGTTAGGAAAATTTTATAGTTTAGAGACACCCTTTTCCATAAACCAACTACCTTGACATAGAAACCTCTTAGATTATCGATACAATTCATAAAAAAGCTCCTTATAATTCAATTGTATCAACTAGTTTTATACAATTCATAAAAATAAATCAACATCCAACTGTATTGACCATGATATAACCCATAAAACATCAAATAAATCATACCATATTGATAGTGTAGATACAATTCATAATAAAATAGATTATAACAACTAAAATGTCTCTATCAAAAATAATTTCATAAACCAACATAAAATTCAGATAATGTACACCAAAAACAACTATATTGGGAAGTATATAGTTTCATAAAAATATGCCCAGAAATAACTTTATTGACCAAGATACAAATCAAATAGTTAAATACAATTGTATCAACAATAATTTGTCATAGGTTGATTTAGTTAAAACTAGTCTAGAAAAGCATGACTACCTCAACATGGTTGATACCATAGAGAAAACTTTGAAACCATCTCTTCAAGATATTGAAATTACCATAGATGTGAAAGATATTGTTGTGATATAAATTCATACAAAATATGACACCAAGGGTAATAAATAAAATGATTTAGAGGTGGATATTAAATATTATGTTCCTTTGCCTACTTTACCTAGTGACAATGTTGGAACCTCAATTTTGTTGCCAACATCATAAACTTGAACATTTTAAGCATACTCAACATTTTATAAATTTTGTAATAGTGTCGATCCTAAAAATCCTCTCTCTAAATTAACAGCTACACCTTATCATTTTTAATGCATAAATGTAATACTCATCGACAAAGCTAAGGTTTTTAACATAGGAACATATAATGATTATCGACCTATTATTATTTATTCTTATCTCACTCCTAAAGAAATGGATAATGTTCATGATTTATTTGAAAATTACAAGAAATCATTTTCTTATTCATACACATACATGATTTTAATTGACCATATCATAATTATCCATAACATCATTACTTATCTTGATGTGGATCCCATTCATAAAAAGAAATTAAAATTACATCTATAGATATCTAATATTTTTTATGAATAATTCATTAAGCTCCTTCATCCTACATTCATGAAACCAATAGATTACTTCAAATGGCTTTTTAACATATTTCTCATTTGTAATAAAGTCACAATGTAAATTCCCGTATTCATTTACTTTTATAATCTCAACTTTACATGTCATAAGGGAAATTTTGCAATACCTTATCTTGACACCACGATTGATTCTAGAGCTAGTTATGAGATTCATTTCCTCATGGATAGTTTTTCAAGGTATAATAAAATTCACATTTCCCTTAAATATTAGCATGATACTACTTTACGATCGAGTGGGGCATACTTTATTATGTTAAGATGCCTTTTGGCCTTAAAAATGTTGGGGCAACCCAACAAAATTTCATGACCCAAATCTTTCATGATCCTTACCAAAAAATAGTTGAAGCCTATTTGGATGACTTCATATACAAATATAAGTGTCATTAATTTCATCCTTTCAACCTAACTATCATCTTTGAGCATCTAATTAAATATAAAATTGAACTCAACCCAAAAAAAAGTGTCTTTGGTGTTACACATGGAAATATTTTAGGATTTTTGGTCTCTAGATGAAGGATTGACATGGATGCTTATAATATCATAGATATTATAGAAATAATTAAAATAAAATCCATCCATCATATCCATACTTACCTTGGGAAGCTTAGGGAAATTTATAAATTTATTCCTAAATTGGGTTATCAAAATCATTAAATAAATTCCCTCATTTAGAAATATGTTACCCATGATTGTATTTATGCATGAAAAAAATATTTTTATAACATGAATATATCCGTGCTTCAAGTGCCTACATTATGATCTTGATCCTAAAATATCCCCTCGCATCTTGTACACATATTCTACCCTTGTCTCAATTGGGGTAATACTTATGCAAAAATGTGAGTTCAGAAAATAATATGTTATTTATTACATTACTCATGTTATGATTAGTTATGATATATAATATTTTATCACTATATATTTTTTCCATAAAAAAGATTAAAAATTACATGGTTTATTAGACAACATATGTCATTTTCAATTTAGATCCACTCTATCATTTATTCTCCAAGTCCTTTTTTCCTAGTGATCGAATTGGAAATTTGATGAATCTCTTGAACTTTTTTGACCTTAATATCATTACTAAAATATAAGCCAAAAGGGAAGCTATTTTTGATAACCTTATTTTTTCACCCATTTGTGCCTAATGGCATAATTAGAATATGATTTTGAATGAATACATCTTCTTCACTAAAGGTTCCAATCAAGTTATTACTCTTAAAGATTACTTAAAAAGTTAATAGATGC
>JARHVA010011118.1:62500-91347 GCA_037957365.1 Torreya grandis
AGACTGCAAACACATTTCAAATATGCAAGATCTTATGCATTTATAAGGAAAAAAAACTTATAGTATGCAAAGGATGTATTACTTGTAGGGTAGGATAGGATAGGAAAATTTATATTATTAAAAATAAGGAGGGTGGTGTGCTAGTGGTTTCTAAATAGTAGGACAATACCAAATTATTCAACAACCTATCATGAAGTAATGCAAAAAGGGTTTATAATCTAAATCTATGATCAAAATGACCATCAGTAGTGAACACAACCCCAAATGTCCAATCAAAAATTCTTGCAAGAGATGTCACTGCACTTCATCTATAGGAAATAACAAATAACCATAAGTTTTATCATTAACTTGAAAATAAATATTACACATCAATATTTCAAAATTTTGCCATGGAGACAAACATGGTAAGATTTATCTTTTGACAAGGGAGACATAAAGATGCTCTTAAATATCACTAATGATTGTATAGATACAACTAACTTATCAAGGGAGATAAGATATACACACAGTAATTGATCCCAAAAAACATTCTATAGAACCTAGACATAGATAAAATGAACACCTAAAATAATGATAAATAACAACTAACACAATGGCTAACCAACCCTTTGAATAGAGGATAATCCCTCTATTTATACATTTTAAAATCTAGAACTGTGGATCATAAGTGCTGAAATTGTAAAATAAACTTTCAAGTCTACCAAGATGCCTAGCTAGAAAATATTCCTTTGCCATGTTTTAAATATTCATCCATTTGCAAGAAAAATCATAACTCTAAATGCCTCTACTAGGAATGATGAAGATTTGGAGCACATATTTTGATTTTATGGTAGTATATTCCTTTCACATGAGCTAAAATGAGAATATTCATGGTAGAGGGCTAAACAAACTTTGTCATTAAGTGTGACTTCCTAGGGTAACTCTTGACCACTTGCCTACATAACTAGAAAATTATGGACAGATGCCCTCCCTCTCATGCATGCCATGGAACAACCTAATTTTTTAATGATTCCTTTGGAATGTTATAGATCCATGGCTCTTTTAATGATATTATTTGGAGTGGCCCACCTTAGATTTGTAAGCCTACAATTTATTACTCATGGAGGAACTTAGACAAGCACAAAAATGAAACAATGTAAAAGACTTAGGTCCTTTTCAACCTTTTACCTTTTGTCTCCAACTTTTTTTCACATTTTGCACTTTTGATTTTTATAAATTTTCCTTTTCATGGTTCCCCACTTAGTTCCTTTTTTAATGCATAAATTCATTATTTCACTTTCGACTTATTGGGGAAATTTTGACCCCACTTCGTAATTTGCAATTTATGCAATTGGCACTTATAGTCCCCCTGGGAAGTTCCCCTAGGAATTATCAAATGAGAACATAAGGGGTTATTAAATCCATTTTGAATTATAATGCACTGAATATACACTTTTCAATCTTATAACTTCCCTTCTCATACAGGGTTTACCCAAGATCTGCAAAGAGGTCATCAATTTTATGAGCATAAGCTCCATCATATTAGTATGCCAAAAGCATAGTAGTAATGTCAATAGGTTGCAAGTGCTTCATAATTATTCCATTTTCTTGCAAAGTGTCCATCTATACTATTAACTGTCAAAATACACATTCCATCCATAAGTCCCAAACTTTAAATATACCTACAAAAAACTAGTGACATCTAAATGTTCAACCTCTATGCCCTTTACAACATATTTGGGATCTAAATCATGAGCTTCTAGATAAAGGGACCCATGGCTCTTTAATAAAATTTACAATTGTTTTTAACACCCTAGACTTCTTTTACAGTTACCATGATTCATCTAGAATTTGCCTAGTCAATCTACTATCAATGGTGAAAGCTCCACGAACTCACTTTGCTTAAGATGTTTGATCATGATGTGCATGCCTATGTGGCATCACCATGTCACTTTTTTCATTAAATTAACATGTAACCATTACCCCTAGAACATGTGTCAACACATCATTGGGTCCATATCTTCAAAAATTCCACCTAGGACTAGCACTACCAAATCCTTTTCTTCATGATGAATGCTAGCATGCCACTTGGTAGCTCTATGGGCCCTCAACATCTATTTGTCACTAGATTTTATCATGAACCATTATATCTCTACCAAGACCCTCGATATCATACCACCTAGAGAATCCATGGGCTTTCTGCACTCTATAGATCAATCTCTATCAAGTTATCATCTTTCCATCACATCATAGCTTTTCATTCAGCCTGAGTCCTTTGACAAGTCACATCTCATTCATGATATTTATCTTAAAAAAAAGTCAAACATGAACCATCGATCAAGATCTAAAGGATAAAACACCATTGGCCATTTATCATGGATTAAATTTGATGTTTTCACACCCATCATTTGACATGTAAGTGACCATAAATGACATTTGTGTGACCATTAAATTTAAGCTCCAATGGATGATTACCTTTTATGACTTAAATTTATTGTCTACGTGCCCATAATTTGACATATACATGAACATATTTAACATTCATGTCACCATCAAATTTAAGCCATAAATGGAAAATATCCTTTGGAGCTTAACTTTGACATCTATGTGACCTTCAAAAGATGTTCACATGATCATCATAAGCATTCACGTGGCCATCACACTACTAGTTCCACTCATTAAGAGTCAGACATGTGTACTCTTCATGTTCTTCTAGAGGTTCCTTTGACTTTTCTGACCCTTATGTGTTATTGGATCATTAGGCAATCTATTGAGATGTTGACAACTATCACTCTCCTGGGGATCTTGGATATTTTGACTATTCAACATTTTTCACATGACATTCGATCACGTTCCTCTACATTGACACACATCATTCAATCATGATCTTCTAACTCAGCTATGATTGGCTCAAAATAAACAAGGAAAATTATTAATTTTAAATCCCAAGGCATTTATCCTCTGTATTTATCTTTTAGGACCTTAGTCTTCGACATTTTTGTTTATGGTAATCTTGTTTTCATTCAACCTTTGCTCACTGGGAATTTTTTGCTAGGTAATTTCCCCTGTACAATCTCTATGAAGCATTGACCACCTTTGGGTCTTTTTCCATGGAAACAATGTCAGATAGAATTAATTCCTTTGAGATTTTTATCATAGGCAATTTTCTTGAGAGAAATGATCCTTCGAGCTTTTTACCATAGGCAATTTACCTGATTTTAATTATTTTTTCAAGAATTTTTTTGTGGACAAAATGTCTGACAAAATTAATTCCTTCAAGAATTTTACCATGGGAAATTTGCCCCAAAAAAATTGGACTTTACTTTTGTCAAATAAATTGAACTTAACATTTTTGTCAAAGAATTTCACTTGACACTTTTGTCAGGCTTTTTGTGTGGGCAAAATTCCCAAAGGAAAAGTACCCTTCAAACTTTTTTCCATAGAGAAAAGGTCCAAAACAAATGGACCTATGGACTTTTTACTATGGATAATTTTTTTGAAACAAATAATTCTTTAGCCTTTTTGTGGAACATTTTTCTAGGAATAAATAAGTTTATTTCACACTAGGTAAAGACCAATTTACACTTAGTCTATTTAACATGACCTTGACCTTTGAGTGAACATTTGAAGATAGAAATTGGGCTAAGGACTTATTCATTTATACTCGACAAGAGCTTAATTGATTTAATGCAATTTTGGGCACTAACACTGGCTCTCACTTGTGGATGCATACCCCGTGTAAGTGTGAAAATAACCCCAAACAATCCATTGGGTCATGGAGTCAAGACTTAGCAATTTTTAGTAAACATTAATGAAGGCTCAACAAATAATGGAAGACTTGATAAAAATAGATCAAGAGGATATGGAAATGAACACACAATAAAAATGATGAAGGGAACTATACAAACAAGGACCAAAGCAAAGGGGCAACAAAAGGACAAAGAAATAAAACACTATACAATTATTACATAGTTGTAGATGGACTCAATCCAAGAAGTGCCTCAGATGTCTTCCATTAACTATCAGCTCTAATATTTCACCATCCAAGTCTCTCAAGAATAAATTATGCTCTCCAATTTGGCAATTAATGAAACAGCGACCCATCCAAAAGGCATCAAATTTTCCATTTTTTTCCTTTTCAGCATGCCTATTGTCCCAAAGTATAACTAAAACACCTACTTGGAAGGTTCTTAGAGTCACCTTCCTATCAAATATCTTCTTCAACTTTTCCTTAAATCTGAGGTGTCTTTCATGAGCTTGTCTTCAAATTTTATTAATCTCAATAATTTGGTTCATTCTACTTTTATAGTGGTTGATCTACTCATCATCCTCTGGTTTTTACATGAGTTGATAGGTTGGCAACTACAAATTCATAGGTAAAACTACTTGAGCTCTATGAAAAATCTCAAAATAGATTTTGCATGTATCTATCTTAGGCATAATCCTATCAGCCCATAAGGCAAACTTTATTTGTTCACCCCACTCCTTATTTGCTTCCAATGTTCATTTAATGATTTTGATCAAGTTCTTATTACTAAATTCTGCTTGCACATTCCACTGAGGCTTGTAATTGGAAGCATATGTCAATTCAATATTTTACTCTTTGCATAATGCCACTAAAGGTTTGGATTTTAAGTTCATGAAATTATCAGTAATTATCTCTATAAGCACACCAAATCTATAAAATCTGATTTAGCAAAAAAAATCCATAACTACCTAGTGTGTTATCTTATCTATAGGGACCACCTCAACCCATTTGGTGGAGTAATCAATTATAACTAGTATCCATTTATGTATAGTGCTTGATGAATCAACAATTTATCCAATGAAATTATTTCCCCATCATCTGAATGGGCCTTCAATCATCATAGGCTATAAAGGAAGAGAACTTGAAACTTTCATCCTCTTAGCAAAGCATTGGCATTTTTTGCACTTTCTGACTATCTGAGCAACATCTTTGAGTAATGATGGCCACCAATAACCAGCTCTTAGAATTTTATGAGCCATAACCTTAGGGAAAAAATGGACACCACATACTCCACTATGGAAGTCTTCAATTAGGTCAATAGTTTATTCTTTTAGCACACATCTTAGGAGAATGCCATCTGGATTCTTCCATGCTAGTCCATTCTCAGTCAAGAGGTATTTTTGGGAGACAACTTTAAGAGTTATTCTTTGATTTTTGTCCAAATTAGGGGGATAATTTAGATATTAAAAGTAATAGACAATATCCTTATACCACAAAGATATGTTAAATTGAATCAAATAATTACAAATATTAAGAACAATAGTGTTTACCTCAATAACTTGCAAATTGGTCTTAGCCATAAGCTTGACTAGACCCATCCATATTATTAACTTAGTGGTCTAAATATCCATGTCATACTCTTGTAACTTGTTGACCCACATGCATCTCTTACAGATACTTTAGTCTAAGTGAAGATATCCTTCACCATGGTGTGTAGGACATAATTAATAATATTTAAACTCAGAATATAACGCCTAAACATCTTGACAACTTTCAAGAGAGAAAAAGCTTGCTTTTCCATGATGGTATAATTTAGTTCAACACCTTGCATAAATTTTTTAAATAAATCTATATGTTGATCATGACCATCTTCATTCTTTTTCAATAAGATAAAATTAATAGTATTATACGATGTAAAATAGAATATCTAAAATGGCTTAGTGTAATTAGGGCTAGCCATAATAGGGGCAAACCTTAAATCTCCTTTGATGTCATTGATCATTTGCATGGCTTTCTCCTGCCCACTTGATTTTTTGGTCCTTTTTCAACATGGAAGTAATAGGGAGAGTAATATCTACAAAATTGGACACAAACCTCTTTACAAAGTTAATTTTTCCAAAGAAAGACTGAATTCCTTTCTTAAATTGTGGAATAGGCACTTTGGCAATGGCTTTGATTATTTTAGGGTGAATCATGACACCATCCTTAGAAACTATATATCCTAACAACTCGGTTGTTTATACTCTAAAGTGGCACTTCTTTGAATTAATTAAAATGTTGAACTCCCTACATTTGATCAACACTTTTTCTAGATGCTCTAAATATTCTTTTCTAGTCTTGGAGTACATAGTAATGTCATCCTAAAACATTGATATAAACTTATTAATTATCCCTATAAAAGCAACATCCATATCTCATTGGAACATTTCACCAACATTAATTAATCTGAAAAGCATCTTCATATATACATGTGTGCCCTAAGGTGTAGTGAATGTAGTCTTGGATCTATCAGATTCCTTCACCACAACCTAGTTGAACCCTGAGAAGTCATCTAATGTGGACACCATCTCTGATCTAGTAACACTTTTTAGTAGGTTCTCCATATTGTGTAGGGGATAATTATCTTTCAAAGAATCTTTATTCAAATCTTAGAAATCCAGACACAAGCGAATGCCACCATTATTTTTCTATGCAAGGACTAAATTTGTAACCCATGATGAATACCTAATGGGATGAATGATTCCACCATCCCTCAGCTTATTTAACTCATCCAACATCTTAGTGGCCAAGATGGGGTTAATAGGTATTTATTTTTATCTAAAAGGATTACTATCAAGCTGTAATGGGATGACATGTTGGAATAAGTCTTCCCTATATGCTTTCAACTCAGAATAAGACCATGCTAGACAATCTTGTTACTTCTTTAGCAACTACATGTAAGTTTGCTTCTCAGTTGAACTTAGGTGAGTACCCAGCCAAACCTTTCTTGGATTCTCATGAGAACCCAAATCACACTCAGTCACATCTTTTGAAATAAACGAGTCTCTTGATTTGATTTTATCAGTTCCATCAAAAGATGCTTTTAAGATTACCAATCTTTTAGGGAGCATGTTTGTCTTCAACTACATAACATCCTTCCCAAATAGGGTTTCCTTTCCATCACAAACCTTAACCATAGATTCCCAGTCTATGAGCTGATGATGGAACTAAAGTTTATAATTGAGAAACCTTTTAATCTAATCATCATCATCAAACACCTACCAATGATGAACATTGTCTAGAACTGAGGGCATAACAATAACCTCCACTTGATACTAAACATGAGGGCTCGTATTTACAATATCAAACTGAGCATCTAACCCTGCAAGTCTATCAACTTCTTCATTGAAACTTATATCATGATAACAAATGTTGGATGTATCAAAAAATTCAAGTAAATCCCAAACAACATTCTGATATTATTTTAGCCTTTTATTCTTGGTGGCATAATCATTACAAATTTGCTTAACCACCAACTCAGAATTGCCATAGACAATCAAAATTTTAATTCCATATTCACGAGTAATCCTTAAACCAAGCAAGAGTGCCTCATACTTAGTAGTATTATTCATGCACTCAAAAGAAAACATAAAACATTTACCATTAGGGGCATAGAAGACAACCCCAGATCCATTTCCAAGATTGGAACAAGCCTCATCAAAACACATCTTCCAAACTACACTTTCTTTGTCAAGTTCAACATCAAGAATAGTAGGATGTTCACTAGTATCGACATTCCCAACAAAGTTACCCAATTTAACATCTATGTACAATACATCATTCAGATCATGTTTCAGATCTTCAATTACATGTAGCATCTTTGTCTCTCTATAAAGCTTGGCCATATTAGCCTCCATCAAAATGGTGGCATAAGATAAGTCCATCTGTACACTTCCACCCATGCTAGTATCCCATTTACATGGCAATATCATCCCTCACTTAGGAAGGTAGTCCATAACTACCATGTCCATATTCAAATACTTTCTTGGATGCACTGCCAACTATACCATCAACCCCTTAACTTGTCTAATAATCAAAACCTCTTGTGAGTCCATGACATAACACTTACCAAAGACTGATGTAATCTTAACTTTGATTTTATTTAGGATACATAGAGGCATCACATTGTAAGAAGCACCAGAATCAAACATACAATTATAAACAATCAAACCATTGATCAATAGGGTTGTGTAAAAAGGATCCACATTCAATTGAATTTTTACAAGTTTAGTCCCCAAATAGACCTCTAGAATAGGTTAAATAACCTCTTTTGATTCTTCATCACTTTCTAGGAGTGTTTGGGGAAACTCAAGTTCATTCACAACTGACCTTTCACCAAATTCCAAGTACCCAAATGCTCTCTTCCTATGTTTATATATTCTTAATAATTCAATAAGTGGCATAGTGATTTTTAGTTGGCTCAACACTTGGGCCATATTACATATTCTATATTAAGGAAGAGGGGTATTGGGTGGGAGGGTGACAACACCTTCAGCTGAAATATAGTCACTCAAGGTTTGAAGCGGAGTAGGCTGGGATGGATTTGCATTCTTATCAATAGCCTTTAAATGTGGATTTTGTTTAATCCTATTATCACCCTTAGGGATGCTAGACAATATGAGTAATTTATTCTTGGTTGGAGCACCTCTAGGCTTAGTGAATTGGGAAACATGCACTAGTTTTAAATCTTTTGGGATTGTTGTAGCTTTCTTAGCATCTTTATTATCATCCCCTACCTTTAGATTTGTAAGGACAATGTCTTGAGGAGAATTATCATGATATTTTCTTCTCAAGTGATACTCCTCTTGGATAATTATTGCATTGATTAGCAACTACCTGTCTTCAACTGATGGAATTCTCCCATCATATTTATTAATCATCATAGAATGTAATAAATTAAAATAATGAATGGGAAATTCATATACTTATGCCATATTAATGTCATAAGAAATTTTAGGATTTGGGACACTTACCTTCTCAACTACACTCTAAAATTGATCATTAGTATTAGCACTCAACAATTCTATGGAGGTAGTCATTTTGCTTTGGGGGATTTGACAATTGAATATCAAAATATCACCACCAGATGGCATATACTCAAGTTCATCCACATATCCATCAATCGATTTAGCTGTATCACATGGGGGATGTGAAATGAATCACTTGTCACACTAGTTAATGTCAATATCACAATTTATAGCATTCACCTTGGCATTTAAAGGATCAAACACTTCTATTCTAGCCCCTCAATTTGGATTCCTATATGTTCTCTCTTCACATGCATGCCTCTTCCCTCTGTTATTATTTTAATGGTGGAAAATACATCTTCCTTATTATTGATTCAAATTTGGAGCCCTCTCTTTACTATAAAATGCATGAGGTATCCCCTTTTTAGCTCTGGCCAACTTGTATGACATTTTTTTGATAGTAGATGCCAAAGTTTTAACAGTCTCCTCAAGATTAGTAATTTTTGTAGACTATGTCTTTTTTGGATTGTCCAATTTCACATCAGCTCATTTATTCATGGGATTTCCCACAACCTTTATGTTATTATAAATTTGGATGGCCATATTAAATGACAATAATAGGTCAGTGAGAGCCTTATCCCTTAAGTAGTATGCAACCTTATTATCAAAATCATCACAATACTTTATCAAGCACACTGTATCATTAGGCTTGATGTTCTTAGGCAACCACATCATATCCTTGTTGAACCTTGTATTGAAGTCTTGAACACACTCATTAGGGTTTATTATTATTATTTTAAACTCAACCAAAAGAAACCTTGGATCAATCTTAACAACATACTAAATTCTAAAAACATTATGCATCTCTTCTCATGAATCAATGCATCCAAAAAGAAGGGAATTGAACCATTCATGAGCATCTTCCTCTAGCATGTGCACAAAAAAATTAATGTACACATCCTCATGATCAACCTCATAATCTTCAATAATATTATGAAAATCCCTTAAGTGTTGATCACCACTCACTACATTGTTTCCTTGAAACTTTGGAAGGCATTTCCTAACTTCATTTGGGACTTCATTAGGATATCCTTCCATTTCATCAAAATTGATAGGCCTAAATCTGGGAACATAGAATGCAAGATGTTGATTCTCATCTTGATCCCTACACCTCATGATTAGTTTAATGAGAGGTTCAAGAAAAAATGGCAAAGGGATATGAGGGGGTGAATGAGGTGGACTTGGTGGATTAGACTTGGGAGGGGATTTAGCTAGTTGAGAAGGAGTTGGGTAATACACAGAACTATAGGTTTTAGAATTGTTAGGATATCTATGATAGTCTTCAATAATGGGAGGGTTGATAAACACTTTAATATTATCAAAATCTTGATGGTCCTTACCAGATGAAATTTTCCCTTCAACAGGGCTCCAAACTTGTCCCCTTCTTCTTGGATGAATACTTAAAGGAGAGATAATTTTATTTCATAGGTTACTTTTGAAGGATGATCTCAGTCCTTCTAGCTTTGAAAACAAGAAATTTTTTGAAGTTGAAGGTTAATAAATGTATTCAAACTAGGCACTGATCTTCCTTGAAACTAGAAAATAAAAGTTGGAATCACCACTAGAATCAAACTTCTAGAATATAATAGTTGAAAAACTATTGTGATGCATGCTGAAATTAAACTTACTCAATTTATTGATGAGATAGAAAACAAAGATACTAAAATTTTTAGAATAATGTTCAAAAAGGAAAAAAACACCTTCCTAAATGCAATGTTAACATCTCTTTGCAATAAATGTAACAAAATTTAGATGGTCAAGCCTTAAAACTTCCTGGTATTCCCTAGTGGGGTGTTGTGGCATTGATGAACCAAAGATAATCAACTTGTGAAAATATAGGCAAAAAACTTTCAAACACAAAAATACTTATAACATCTCTATGTAAGAGTTCCTAGCAACACAAGTGACTTGGACTTCAATTTAATCCTTGGAAATGGTGCTATAAGAGTGTTGGTTCTTAGTTGTCCACCTCGTACACTCAGCCTTGCACACTTGAGAGAAAATGGAAAGAAATGATGAATACACCTGCTAGTATGTCATTATAGCTGAGGATAGTTTTGGCATCAATATTAGATCAAATTCAAAAAATTATTAAGAGGTACCTAGAAAGGGTATGGTCAGCGCCCTGCTACTTTTGGCTCTGCCTAAACCAAGGTCAGAGAACCTATGGGATAGCTTCCTCACATGGAGAGATTATGTAATTCAACCTCCATGGGGATTATTAGCATAAGGAATAGATATGACTAGGGCATAACGAATTTTGTACACTTCACGCATGAAGGTTTGTCACATGAAATGCATAAATTCTCTAATTCATATACAAGATACTAAAGATAGATGGGAAAGAGACTGCAATCCTCATTTTATGGAATTTTTGACAACAGGGGTCAAATAAAAGACTGTAATGCTAGAATTTAAAACATAAACTGCAAACACATTTCAAATATGTAAGATATTATGCATTTTCAAGGTAAATAACACTTATCGTATGCAAAGGGTGTATTATTTATAGGGTAGAATAGGGTAGGACAAGTTAGATGATTAAAAAGGAGGGTGGTGTGCTGGTGGTTTCCAAATAGTAGGGTATTTTATAGTATTTCATGATAGTATTCCTTATCAAAGATGCAAAAAAAATTCAAATGGAAGATAATGGTAAATACCAAATGATCCCTGAGACTAGAACATACACTAAAACTAATATTTCAAACACTTTTCCCTGTCAAATACATAAACCTAAGGTGTCCTAACAATTTATTCAATAACTTATCCTAAAGTAATGTAGAAAGAGTTTATAATCTAAATATATGCTCAAAATGACAGCCAGTACTGAGCACAAACCCAAATGTTTAATCACTAATTCTTACAAAACATGTCATTACAATTAATCTACAAGAAATAGTAAAGAACCACAAGTATTTTCATTAACTTGAAAATAAATATTACACACATTAGTATTTCAAAATTCTACCATGGGGATAAACATGGTGAAATTGATATTTTGACAAGGGAGACATAAAGATTCTCTCAAATCTCACTAATGGTTGTATAGTTGCAACCACCTTAGCAAGGGAGATAATATCTACACACAATAATTGATCCCAATTTTTTTTTTGTAGAACCTAGACTTAAAGAAAATGAATACCTAAAATAATGACCAATAAAAACCAACACAATGGCCAAATAACCCCTTGATTAGAGGAGAATCCCTTTATTTATAAATTTTCAACTCTAGAAATATGGGTCACAAATTACAAAATTGCAAAACAAACTTTCAAGTCTACCAAGATGCTTCCAAATGGAAAATATTCCCTCACCATGCCTAAAATCTTCATACATTTGCAAGAAAAAACATAATTCTAACTTCCTCTACTAAGAATGATGAATATTTGGAGCACATATTTTGATTTCATGGCAAGAGATGCCTTTCACATGAGCTAGAAGGAGAATATTCATGGTAGAGGACTGAACAAACTTTGTCATTATGTACAACTACCTGGGTATACTCTCTGTTGTTCCCAAAATTTGCCACTCATTTGTGGGGACAACATATGAACTATTTTGGTCCTGCAGGCCAAAATTCTCTCTTCCCTTCTCAAAAAATGTTGAGTGTTCAAATTCTTCATTATTCAAGATTTTTCAGCTAAGGGACTTGCAAGTTCAACAGGTTCAATGACTTCAACAGGTTCACTCTCACAAAGAAACAAGTTCCCAACACTTAGGCAATTTCAAGGTTGGTTCAATGCTGAGGTTCAACCAAAAGGTCCATTGGCAGGCTTCAAACAAAAGATTGAGCCATTGAACCATTGAACCTCACCTTCAAAGGTTCAAAGGTTCAACGGGTTCAAAATTTCAATGACATCGGTAGGCTTCAAACAAAAGATTGAGCCATTGAACCATTGAACCCCACCTTCAAAGGTTCAAAGGTTTAATGACATCAACAGACTTAAAGAGTTAAGCACTTTGGCAAAGTTTAAAGTTCAACCACTTCGGAAAGTTCAATGGCTTCGAAAGACTTAGAAAAATAAAGTATTTGAAGAACAAAGAATGAACCAATGAACTGATTGAACCTTGAACCAAAAGAGTTCAAAGTTCAAAGGTTCAATGAGTTCAACAGAGAAGAAAAGGATTCAGAAACTTTGAAGGACCAAAGGATTTTGAGAAAGGGAATGAACCGTTGAACTTTGAACCAAAATGGTTCAAAGTTCAAAGGTTCAAAGGTTCAAGAAAGCTCTAAGAAAAGGAAAGAAGTGGAATATTTTTGTTGGCATGGTTCAAAGCAGTTGGTTTAAGTGGTCAAATTGAATGAGTAGAACACAGTATTAAACTATTGAACTGTTGAACCATTGTTGATTTAATCGGTTGGTTTAATCGAATAGTTCAAAGGAGTCTCTCAAAGCCCAAAGGACAAGTGCCCTTGTGAAGGGTAGGGAACATTTGATAAAAAGATCAAAGAGAAGGTCACGAAGGAATTCCTTCAGACATTTTGTCTAAAGAAGTGTTGAAAGGCTTGACAAAAAGTGGAAAAGGTAGAGGAAAGATTTCATTCAGACATTTGGTCTAAAGGATATGAAGAACAAGGCCACCTGAAGGACCCCAAAGGGCAAGTACCCTTGTGGGGGACTCTCGATGACCATGAAATGGACCATTCTCAAGGCCCAAAGGGACACCTTCCCTTTGGGGGGGTTCCAAAGATAGAAAATTGATGGAATTCAAAGGCTTAAGGCCAAAATTGAATAAAAGTGATTGAACCAAACAAGCGATTGAACCCAGGAGCCAAAATGGACCATTTGAAATGTTGAACCATTGAACCAATGAACTCTCATGCTTCAAAGGTTCAAGGTTCAATGTGGTTCAAGTGACCAACAACCAGTGATGTCCCCATGGATGTCAAATTCAAGGTGATGAAATGCTCATTTATTTTCAAATATGGTGCAAAACTTAAACAACAAAACTCAACGACCAGCTGAAGAAGCTAGAAGAGCCAGCAAAAAGGGAAGAGATAGCCTGAGGGCTCAAATTAGGAGGAAGAGACAAAATGCATTAAGGAAAGAGGGAATGATGCAGAAAGACTAGAAATATTTGTGCAGGAGTTATTCCAGTAGGTGGAATAGTCCACCAAGTAGGCATCTAAGTGCACAAACAAATTAAGGACATGGCCTATTTTTCCCCATCGAGTAAAGGTGAAGTTGATAGCTGCACAAATATCAGGAAGAGGAATAGATGGCCTATACTTTGGAGGAGACATGTGAGATGAATTGACATGCCATAGCTAAGGCCGATGCCCTGTTCCAAGCATGGCCCCTTGATAGAACTAAAAATGCATTCAAGGCATTAAATGCAGCATGGGCCATACCATGAAACAAAGTGCCAAGTTTTTCTTATCACTATATATTGTAATCTCTTATTTTATGCAAGAGAGATCTCTCTGTTATAGAAGCAAAACTCTGGCCAAATTGAAAGGCATTTCCTAAGACTTTGAGCTCAGATTGTTAATCATATTTCTTTATTTGAATGAAAAAACAAGTGACCTTTTAGACTTTGTGTTTGAATAGCTTGTGTTATTTAGGAAATTTTTCTTATGTCTATTTCCTAGAATCATTCTTGTCCATTTAATTAAATAAGCAAAACTAGTGGAAGTAATCAGGAAGGTGTCCTAAAGTTGACTATGGAGAGACTTTGTGCTGCCATAATTGTCTTTAGCATGTTTGTTTCTCTATTTTTGCATAAAGGATCTTGGGACAACTTTGTGCCCCCATTATCCTTCGTATTTCACTCTTTGGTAGTTGAGGTGGAGACTTTGTGCTACACCTCATCCTACTGGTTACTACGCCCTGTTACATTTACTCATTAGTTACCTATCAGAAAAAACTCCTGTTGTTTGTTGTAGACTACTTTTGAAAGAAGAGAAGTGTCTTATATTATTTCACCAAGATATATCCTTTGTCTATGAACATCATCTCTAAAAAAAGAGAGATGGATGGTGTTTTCGTACCCTTGATTGTTATTTTCTACTTATATATATAGTATATAGCACCTCAAACTTATAGGGAACCTACCCTTGATGAGAGGAGAGATTTGTCCCCTTTTGATGTGGTTGACCTACACATTTGGCTGATAAATCTCCCTATGCTATGGTGGAAACACCTATTTTGCCCATTAGTCAGCTGGTCACAAAATATTCACACCAATAATATTTGGCGACTCTGCTGGGGATCGACAAACATTTCCAGTCCTTTTCTAGTCTATTCAAATTGAAGCATTTCATATCACTGGGGAATGACATGCAGTAGCAAAGAACACTACCAGCTTCATGCCAACAATTTTTGGTAACTTCACTAGGGAAGATCACGTAGTTTGAAGCCTCAAGCTTCAAGCTGAAGTAAGGCCAGTGCTTTTCCATTTTTATTCTACAATTTGGTACCTCCACGCTATACAAGGAGCCATAGACTAAAGGTATTTTTGACCCTATTTTTGAGTTGGTGCAGTAGAGTACTTTTGATTTGTTTCTTCCACAACCTCACCTTCAACGAACCAGGAGTTTTCTTACTACAAAATTTAGGTCACCATTACCAAGCAAAGCATCCATTTCTACTATTAGTAGAGCTTTGTCAATATATATCCCTCATATATTTGTTATCCCTCCCTTCAGTAGTTAAATAATGGTACTTCAAGGCCCTTGGGGTAACTCTTTTGGCCCATTCAATTTAACTCCACCTCTACATGAGCTACCTCACAGTTTAAGGAAGAATTTCCCTAAATTCTTTGGTGATGGGAGAGTTCATCTTGATGAACATATTGTAGCCTTCAGCATATCTTTTGGTGTGATAGGTGTGGAATATGAGGGCATGGCAGTCAGGCTATTTGTGGAGACATTACAAGGTGTTGCTGTAGACTAGTTCTACCATTTGTAGGCTTGGTCAGTGACTGACTAGAACACTCTCAAAGCCAAATTTAAATCCAAGTTCAAGCCTATAGAAGATGTGCATGCCCTGCTCGACCAACTCACACAAATTAAGAAAGAACCCCATGAACCTATGAGGGACTTTATTGCTAAGTTTGACAAACTGAGGAACATGATTCCCATAATTGGTCAGCTGACAACTAAGAATCTCAAATGTTTTTTCATCAACTCACAGCTACCTGAAGTGAGTTTTCTATTGAGACATGTTAGCCACATAGACCTTGTTGCAGCGTAATATTTGGCTAATGAGGTAGAAGATGATCTCATATTGGTGGAGAAGATAAGGAGAGATCCTAACAAAGGTAAATCTTCTTCATCCTCTGAATATCCATCTACATGCACCACCGATCCTATGGTGCAAAAGCTATAAAATGAGTTACTAGCTCTTAGAAAGAAAATGGTGCAAGGGATGTCTTCTGCTCCTTTATATAGAGATATACCAAGGAGAAAATTTCCCAATCAGTCATACCAAGGCAATGCTGCCATAAATCAAGGGCAGCCAAATCATCTTCCTCCCCCTCAGGGGAAACTTGCTATTGAAGTAGCTCCAACCAACTCAGCAGTTGGATACCTCAAAATAGAATCAAATTTCTCTTTCCAACCTGAGTTGAACCTAGAAGATGATGCTGATCTCTTTGCAGTAGACCAAGAAGAATCGGCTAGCAACTCCAACATTGGTTTCTTGAATTACCAAGATGAACCTAAAAGTAAAGGTGAAGCATTTGATGGATCATACGCCATATTCACCTGGTCCTAGAACCAATCAGCCCAGCAAGTTGATAAGGTAAAAATATGAGAAGGATCTCAGCCTACAATTTCAATTACTAAGTGGGGAACTTCTGTGCCTTTCTAGCCAAAGGACCTAATGACCCCTAAAAAAGTAAGTACCTTAAGTACGCCTTCACCTTTAACTTCAATTTTGTAGATCAATACCCCCCCTCTTAAAAATAAAAAGGATGAACTACCTTCCCATATTCCTAATCTATTTTAGACATTTGATATAATTGACCATGTCAAGAAAACCAAAATTCAAATGTCTGAATTTGAATTTTTGCAATCCAACCCTGAACAATTGGATAAGTTGGTTCAATGTGTAAAGAATAAAACCATCCCTACAGGACTAGCTATCCCAAAGGTGACTCCCACATCCACCTATAATAACATTTTTATTAATCCTCTTTCTGCCCTTGGGAAAATAGAGCCTTTCTATGTTTCCTTGTTGATAAATGGTCACAAGCTGAGCAACTGCGTCATAGACTCAGGCACATCTAACAATGTCATGCCTGCCAAAGTGGCAGAATCTCTTGGTCTCACACTGAATAAGACATTTGAAAGATGTTTCTCCATGGAAAACAAATAAGTTCCAATTTTAGGACAAATCAAAGATGCCCAGTTTGCATTTGTGGCCCTTCCATGAAAAAAATTAAGATTACAGTCCTAGTGGCTAACGTCCCAGCCTCCTATGGCATTCTTCTTGAGATTTTTTTTTGCAAAGATGTTGGTGGAGAATTGAGCATGGAACTATTTGAGGCAATGATCCCTATCAAAGGCATCATGCAGAGGCTACTTCTTAAGAAGGAGGCAAAATATATTGTCACCCAAACATCGGCCCCTAAAGCTCAAATTCTGTTTGAGTCTTCAGGAATGGATAACTTTTTCTTAACCATAGAGGATGTTCATGTTTTAGCAGATGAAAGTCCTTTAGGTGGAGATATAGGAATTGATTTAGATGAGATAATAGAAGAATTAATAAAGCATAGTGCATGTACATAAGGACCCTCCCCTCCAAATGAAGGAAAATATGAGAAAGGAGTAGTTTCCAGTGGCATATGGATTCTAGAATTTGATGGCAACTACTCTTCTACCAATGTTGGAGCTAGGATTATTCTAATATCTCTTCAAAGAGATAATTTTCCTTCCTCATACAAGTTGTAGTTTAGCAACACAAACAACACTGTCGAGTATGAATCTCTGTTACTCGGGTTAAAGGCTGCTCAAGACAAAGGTGTCAAACTCCTTCACACCAAAAGAGATGTTAAACTGATGGTTTGTCAGGTGAGGAACATGTGTCAAACTAAGAACAAAATATTTCACCATTACCGTAATCTATTATGGGACTGTATTGAAAGTTTTGATGCTTTCAATATATCTACAGTGCCTAGAGAGCTTCATAGTCATGCAAATTCATTTGTTGTCTCTATAACCCTCTTAGTTCCTCATAAAGACTTTGAAGATCAAAAGTACACTATCAAGCTGGTCTTTTGACCAAGTGTGCCTGATAATGCCAATCATTTGTAGGTGTTTGATGTTGACAATCAAATCATGTGTTGGACTAAACCAAAAGAACAACAAATTATGGTAATGGACCATACTACTACACATAAAAATTAGGTAAAAAAACTCTTCTGCAAGAGAACAAGGATTCATTATTTTTAGAATGGAAATCAAGTCTTGTTGTGGGGCAAGAGGAGAGAACCAAAAGGAATGCACATAAAATTTGATTCCTGGTGGAGAGGTCCATTCACCAATCATCACTTTTAGGGAGAAAATGGTTTCTTGCTGATATATCAAGATAGAACGCCATTTTCACTATCTCACAGTGGGTAGCATCTGAAGTACTTCAATCCTTAAAGTATTAGATAAGTCAGTTGTATATATGTATATTTATATAATTCTTTAGTTCTATTTTGTGCTTTTCATTTTCATTTTTGGTGCCTTTCTTTTTTGGGTAGCATGACTCCGTAGCCTAATGGCATACTTAATGGCACTGGAGATTCTAGATTATACTCCCTTCAATTATTTTTACAATCAATGGAAGTTCCCCAACTAGAGCCAACTATTGTTCCCAAAATTTGTCACTCATTTTTGGGGACAACATATGAACTATTTTGGTCCTGTAGGCCAAAATTCTCTCTTCCCTTCTCAAAAAATGTTCTGAGCATTCAAATTCTTCATTATTCAAGATTTTTCAGCTAAGGGACTTATAGGTTCAATGAATTCAATAGGAGAGCTCTCACAAAGAAATAAGTTCCCAACACTTAGGCAATTTCAAGGTTGGTTCAATGCTGAGGTTCAACCAAAAGGTCCATCGGCAGGCTTTAAACAAAAATTTGAGCCATTAAACCATTGAACCATTGAACCCCACCTTTAATGGTTCAAAGGTTCAATGGGTTCAAATATTTAATGAAATTGATAGGCTTCAAACAAAATATTGAGCCATTGAGCCATTGACCCATTAAACCCCGCCTTCAAAGTTTTAAAGGTTTGATGGGTTCAAAGGTTTAATGACATCGGCAGACTTAAAGAGTTAAGCACTTCGGCAAAGTTCAAAGCTTAACCACTTTGGCAAGTTCAATGACTTTGAAAGACTTAGAAAAATAAAGGATTCAAAGAACAAAGAATGAACCAATAAACTAATTGAACCTTGAACCAAAAGAGTTCAAAGTTCAAAGGTTCAATGAGTTCAACAAAGAAGAAAGGATCCAGAAACTTTGAAGGACCAAAGGATTCTGAGAAAGGGAATGAACCATTGAAATTTGAACCAAAATGGTTCAAAGTTCAAAGGTTTAAAGGTTCAAGAAAGATTTGAGCAAAGGAAATAAGTGGAAGATTTTAGTTGGCATGGTTCAAAGCAGTTGGTTCAAGTGGTCAAATTGAATGAGTAGAACACAGTATTGAACCGTTGAACCATTATTGGTTCAATTAGTTGGTTCAATCAAATAGTTCAAAGGAGTCTCCTAAATCCTAAAGGACAAGTGCCCTTGCAAAGGTTAGGGAACATTTGATAAAAGGATCAAAGAGAAGGCCATGAAGGAATTCCTTCAGACATTTTTTTTGAAGAAGTGTTGAAAGGCCTGACAAAAAGTGGCAAAGGCAGAGGAAAGATTTCCTTCGGATAAAATTTCTAAAAGAATTCCTTCAGACATTTTGTCTAAAGGATTTGAAGAACAAGGCCACCCAAAGTACCCCGAAGGTCAAGTACCCTTGCGGGGGACTCTCGACGACCATGAAATGGACTATTCTCAAGGTCCGAAGGGACACCTTCCCTTCGAGGGGTTCCAAAGATAGAAAATTGAAGGAATTCAAAAGCTTAAGGCCAAAATTAAATAAAAGTGATTGAACCATAGAAGTGATTAAACCCAGTAGCCAAAATGGACTATCTGAACCATTGAACCATTGAGCCAATAAACTCTCATGGTTCAAAGGTTCAAGGTTCAACGTGGTTCAAGCAGCCAACAACTAGTGACATCCCCATGGACATAAAATTTAAGGTGATAAAATGCCTGTATGTTATCAAATATGGCATGAAACTTAAAGAATAAAACTCAATGACCAGTTAAAGAAGAAGCTGGAAGAGCTAGTAGAAAGGGAAGAGATAGCCCGAGGGCTCAAATCAGGAAGAAGAGACAAAATGAGTTAAGGAAAGAGGGAATGATGTAGAAAGACCAGAAATATCTCTGTAGGAGTTATTCTAGTAGGTGGAATAGTCCACCAAGTAGGCATCTGAGTGCACAAACAAATCAAGGATGTGGCCTATTTTTCTCCATCGAGTAAAGGTGAAGTGGATAGCTACGCAAATATCAAGAAGAGGACCATAGATGGCTTATACTTTGGAGGAGACATGTGAGATGAATTGACATGCCACAGTTAAGGCTGATGCCTTATTCTAAGTATGGCCCCTTGATAGAACTAAAAATGCATTCAAGGCATTGAATGCAGTATGGGCCATACCATGAAACAAAGTGCCAAGTCTTTCTTAGCGCTATATATTGTAATCTCTTATTTTATGTAAGAGAGATCTCTCTGTTATAGAAGCAAAACTTTGCCCAAATTGAAAGGCATTTCCTAAGACTTTGAGCTCAGATTGTTAATCATATTTCTTTATTTGAATGAGAAAACAAGTGACCTTTCAAAATTTGTGTTGGAATAGCTTGTGTTATTTAGGAAATTGTTCTTATGTCTGTTTCCTAGAAGCATTCTTGTCCATTTAATTTAACAAGCAAAACTAGTGGAAGTAATCAGGAAGGTGTCCTAAGCCAACTATGGAGAGACTTTGTGCTACCACAATTGTTTTTAGTGTGTGTGTTTTCAGTTTGTTTCTGTGTAAAGGATCTTGGGACAAATTTTTTCCCCCATTATCCTTCGTATATTTCACTCTTTGGTAGTTGAGGTGGAGACTTTGTGCTACACCTCATTCTATTGGTTACTGCAACTTGTTACTGTTACTTATCACTACTAGAAAGGATTCCTATTGTTTGTTGTAGAACACTTCTAAAAGAAGAGAAGTGCCTCTAGTGTTTTCACCAAGATTTCTCCTTTGTCTCTGAACATCACCTCTGAAAAAAGAGAGATGGATGGTGTAATCCTACCCCTAAGTGTTATTTTCTAATTATATATATATATATATATATATATATATATATATATGTAGCCCACCTCATATTTATAGGGAACCTCCCATTGATGAGAGGAGAGATTTGTCCCCTTTTGATGTGGTAAACCTGCACATTTGCTCGATCAATCTCTTTATGCTTTGGTTGAAATAACCTATTTTTCCCATCAGTTAGTTGGTGACAGAATATTCACCCAACACTCTCAACCACTTCCTTGCATAACTGGAAACTTATGGACAGATGCCCTCCATCTTGTGCATGTCATGGATCAACTTGATTTTTTCATGATTCCCTAGGAATATTTTAGATCCATGGCCCCTTAAATTATCTTATTTAGAGTGGCCAACCTTATATTTACAAGCCTACAATTTCTCACTCATGGAAGAACATGGACAAGCATAATAATGAAACAGTGCAAAACACTTGGGTCATTTTTAGCCTTTTACCTTTTCATTCCAACTTGTTTTTCACATTTTGCATTTTTTCACCTTTATTTTTTGAAAATTTTCATTTTTAGGGTTCCCCCCTTATTTCATTTTTTAATGCATAAATGCATTATTTCACTTTTGACTTATTGGGGAAATTTTGACCCCACTTGACAATTTGTAATTTATGCAATTGGAACTTATAGTTCCCCTAGGAAGTTCCCCTAGGGAATTCTCAAATGAGCACATAAGGGGTTAGTAAATCCATTTTGAATTATAATGCACTGAACATAGACGTTTCATTATTATAAATTCCTTTCTCATATAGGCTTTACCTAAGATCTGCAAAGAGGTTATCAATTTTATGAACATAATCTCCTTCATATTAGTATGCCAAAAACGTAATAATAATGTTAATTGGTTAAAATTTCTTTATCATTATTTCATTTTCTTGAAAAGTGTCCATTTGTACTGATGACTATCAAAATACACATTCCATCCACAAGTCCCAAACTTCAAATGTACCGATAGAAAAATAATGACATCTAAATGTTTGACCTATATGCCCTTTATATCATCTTTGGGATCTAAATCATGAGTTTATGGATAAAGGTACCCATGTTTCTTTGATCAAAATTTCAATTTATTTTAAAACCCTAGACTTCTTACAAATCTACCATGACTCATTTGCAATTTTCCTAGTCAATCTGCTATCAATGGTGAAAGCTCCACAAACTCATGTTGTATATGATATTTAATCATGAGGTGTATACCTATGTGGTATCACAATGCCACTTTTTTAATTAAATTTATATTTGACCATTTCCCCTAAGACACATCTCAACACATCATTGGGTCTATATCTTCAAAAAGTCCACCTAAGACAAGTAATGCCAGATCCTTATCTTCATGATGAACGGTAGCATGCCACTTGGTATATTTCTGACCCTCAACATCCTTTCAGTATTGGATTTTATTATGATTTATTATACCTCTACCAATACTCTCTATATCATGCCACCTAGAGAATCCATGGGTTTTCTATGCTCTACATAGTTAATCTCCATCGAGTTAGAACCCTTTTGCCACATAGCAACTCTTCATTTGGCTTAAGTCCTTTGACAAGTCAGCTCTCATTCACAGTATTGATTTTGAAGCATAATCAAACATAGATTATTGATCTAGATCCAAAATATCAAATACCATTAGCCATTTATCATGGATTAAATTTGATGTCTATGCACCCATCATTTGACATCCACATGACTGTCACTAACATTTATGAGACCATAAAATTTAAGATCCAATGGGTGATTACCTTTTTTTACTTCAATTTGACATCTACACACCCATCATTTGATATCCATGTGAATGTCTTTGACATTTATGTGACCATCAAATTTAAGTCATAAATGGTAAGGATCTATTAAAGCTTAACTTTGACATCTGCACGATCGTCAAAAGATGTTCATGTAACCATCACAGATGTTCATATGACTATCACACTATTGGTTCTACTCATTGAGATTTTGACACACATCCTCTTTTCATTCCTCTAAAGGTTGTTTTGACTTTTATAACCCTTGCATGTTGTTGGATCATTAGGGAGTCCACCGAGATGGTAACACCTATCACTCTCGTGGGTCTCTTGAAGTTTTTGACTATTCAACATTTTTTATGTATCATTCAATCATCTTCCTCCACATTAAGGTGCACCATTCAATAATGATCTACAATCTCAGCTATGATTGGCTCAAAATAAACAAGGAAAATTACCAAGTTTTGAGCCTGGGGCATTTGTTCTAGGTCTTTGTCTTTTGGGACCTTGGTCTTCAACATTTTTATTTCTAGGCATCTTGTTTTCATTCAAACTTTACTCATTAGGACTGTTGTCCTAGGTAATCTCCCCCACACAATCTTTATGAATCATTGAGCACCTTTAGGTCTTTTACCATGAACAAAATGTCTAACAAAATTAATTCCTTTGAGATTTTTGCCATGGGAAATTTGCCTAATATAAATGATCTTTCTATATTTTTATCATAAATAAAATGTCTAACAAAATTAATTCCTTTGGGATTTATTTCATGGGAAATTTTTTGAAAACAAATTGGAATTTACTTTTACTGAATAAATTAGACTTCACATTTTTGCTGAAGGATTTGAATTTACACTTTTGTCAAGATTTTTGTGTGGGAAAAATGTCTGAAGGAAAAGTACCCTTTGAAATTTTTACTGTGGACAAAAAGTTTGAAATAAATAGACTTGAAAACAAATAAGTATTTGGCTTTCTTCTAAAACATTTTTCCTAAAACAAATAAGGCTATTTCACACAAATTAAAGACCAATTTTACACTTAGCTAATTTAAAATGACCTTGACCTTTAGTAAACATTTGAAGATAGAAATCAGGCTAAGGACTTAGTCAATTATACTTGACAAGGTCTCAATTGATTTATTGCAATTTTGGGAACTAACATATATCAAATAATAATTATCAAAATTGTAATAACCATATCTCATGCATCAATGTTTATCATTTTTTTCAAATTTATTAGGATGGGCATCAAGACATGCATGTAAATTTTTAAATCTTGTGTAGATGTGTTCATTGGTCATCCTTTGCTTAGGTACCCACTTGAACTCATGTTTTGACTTAACTAAAATCACCTTAGTGTGTATTGGTTGTGTTATATCATGTGTAATTATAATAGTATCACCATGATATTCATATATTACCCATTGATTCCAATATATGAGGTTTATTTAATCTAATGTATCCATGGATTTCCAAGTATAACATTATATGTCTCTATGCTTAGCACTACATAAACTGGTGTGGATATAGCCTTAGTACTAATATTAATAGGTAGCATAATTAATCCCAAGATTTTTTCCTCAAGGAGAACTTATCTAAGAATAGATTATGCTATCTGAGTTAAGTTAACTAGACCAAACCCAAGGATAGTAATAAAATAAATTGATCAAGTATTATGTAACACATCACTATCAATTGTGAATTCATGTCTTTTCTTACCTTCCACAAAGTCACTAACGAATAATTTTTACACATGGAATGAATTTGTCAATATATATTCATTATAGATATAAAATGGAACATTGTGAAGACTAAGTTGTTCTGTTTTAGGAGATGGACTCTTAAAGAGTGTGTTTTCAATCAATATATCAACTATTATACTACTAATATCAATAAGATCATGAGTGATATGTTTTAAGGAAAAACATATATTCATGAAATGGCCCAACATTATATGATAATTACATTAAATAGCATATATCAAAGTGTTTTTCTAAAGGCTTGTTCAAATAATGTGGCCTAGTGGAAGGTAAATCAAACATCTTATACTTAATTATTTTGTTTAATATAACACTCAGACTATCATGAATCTTAGAAAATTTCATATGATATTTATAAAAGGACTTGTTTTTATCTATATTTATTTTTATATCATTACCCATTTAATTAATTTTATTCTTTTATGATAATGGGTCATAAGCTAGAACATTAAGGCTTGTATTTGTTTAGATGGCTAAACACTGTAAATTACATATCTCATGTCTAACCTCATGTGATTAAAAAAGTTTAGATTTAATTTTATGAGATATAAATTACATTTTGTTGAAATATGGATAGTTTTATATGATGAATATATCTTTAAGATATTGGAAGAAACCATTATTAAACATGATATTTATCCTACCTATTAGTGGATGATAAATCATGCCATATATAGCGGTCTTAAATCTAATCACATAAATATGGTTGGTTTCATTATTATATTATTTAATAGATGATATTTGTCTAATGGAAATCATATATCCTTCATGAATAACAAAATTTGATAAAAACATGTTGATCAATAAGAGAAAAGAATTGATAGAGATACTAGGTAAGGTGGTGAACCAATTCAATGCATAATCGATCAAGATTCTTGTAAATTTTTAAGATCATATCATCATATTAATAATCACAAAGAGAATCATAACTAATGTGTTGAATATAACAATTAAACTATCATGAAGCTTATAAAATGTCATATTAATCATGAATGTGTAAATTAAAGGGTTGGAATATATATCATTAAAATTAACCCTAGTTTTGAGATAGAAAGTTTGAATCTATCTTTATAATTCACTTATTATCCCCATCATATAAAAATACCAAAAATTAATATTGGGGGAGTAAAAGGATGTTTATTATCACTATAAAAATGATACATTTATATAGGCTTAGCATAGATGTTTGTGTGATTTTATAAAGTTATAAAAATACCAAAAATTAATATGGGGGGAGTAAAATGATGTTTATTATCACTATAAACATGATACATTTATATATTATTAGGTAAATAAATGGTAAAATCTACATGGAAAGGCTCACAAACATTAAGTACTTTTGGAATCGTGGAAAGAGAAGGAAAGATACTATTATAAAAAGAGGTATGTCATTCAACACATAATAAGGATTCTTACTAGTAACTTATTTCATCATATCCATAACTTTAGAAAAATAATAAAGGTATTCCATAACATATGTTGTAATATTTTCAAAGGAATTTCTCTTCAATTGTGCATTTAATTTAGCATATAAGTCACAATCATCATCATCATTATATGTGTCTTTATTATAATCAATAAAATGAAATATATCATTCAAATATCCCATAATTCTATTATAAGTATGTTAATAAAGTTGTAAGTGTATAAGAGAATTATGATTGTCAAGATGTATAAAAATAATGATTACAAACACTAGATAAGGAAACACTAGGAATAAATAATGGTTAGTCTTAATGATAAGACTCAATAAGGAAATAATTTATGAAACCTTAAAGTATGATCATATGAAGTATGTTATATAATCACAATCAAACCCTAGAAACAACATGTAAAGTGACGTAAATTCACTAAAACATGAAACCCCAATGTTAGGCATAATAAATTATGGTTTTACTGAAACATTTTAATGAAATCGTATAAATAGGGATTTAAACTAACTAAACTATGATAATAATCAAAAGGGAAGGATGAACTTAAATATCAATAAAATAAATATTAGAACAACTAAAATGGAAGAATGAAATATGTAATAATTGATCATTACCATTATTATATGTTGACAAGAGGCATTTAGAGTGTGTACCATGATTATTAATTACCTCTTCATTTTTGGGGCCTAATACTAACTAAACATTGGAATAAAATTAATCTTGAGTAAAATCCAAAAGTTTTGATACATATATGAGAAGTTCCATAAAATTGACCAATAATAGTAAAATCAATTTTGGTAGTGAGCAAAACAATATTTTTGATGTCAGTAAGCTAAGGTTCGATTTCAAAAAATAAGATTCGATATTAGTTAGAAAAATTCAAAATTAGATGAAACTTTATGAGTGTCATCATCTATGTTGATTGATGAGAAACCTCTCCCAAGTTTTTATATTGATAAAATAGATCTTATGGAGCATAAAAATATTGGTTTAATTATGAGACGTATGCCTCATTTGAACCCATATTCTTAGGTAATTTGGTAATAAAAATTATGCATGTCAGTGAGCATTCTAGTCTAATATGAGTACCCAACCCTTATCCTTAGATGTGAGATGCAATAAATTTGTATATTTTATATGCTCTTTCACTGATTTAAATTTAACTTTTTTTATTAATGAGTGCTTCCCTAGGGATGAAAATTTTCTTTTATGCTTCAAAAGAAAAAAATTGAAATATATAGTAGTGTGTTATCCTTATGAATGATTCTCTAAATTCATTGTACTCATGAAATTATAGAATTATCAAGTTCAAATCAAGACCTATTGGCATGAAAAACATAACACATAATAATCATAAAAAGATGAAAATCATGAAAAAGAGGCAGACATATTAATAAAATAAAAATAAGAACCAAAGGCCCCAAAAAAATAAAAAATACTGAATCAAATTGTCAATTTTATATGAGACCAAAATTAAGCAACTGAATCTTAGTCAAGACCAAGATTAAACTGCTTGATATCCTTCAAGAACAAAAATAATTAGGAAATAAAATAAAAGGAGGAGAATATAATAAACACTCATAAAACATAAGGGATAGATAATTTATAAGAATAAGAGAAAAAAAATATTCACAAAGAGGAAAAGAGATTCAAAAGGATAAATAGGTTGTGAAAAGTGTCACAAGTATCACTAAATTATATTAAAATCATCAATACATGCCTAATTTGAATCATTGATTAAAAATAACACAAACGCACTAATACCATATAAAATAACTAACCATATACCAAAATTAAGTTTCTATAATATCAAGTAATTATGGAGTCATCTTGGTAAACATCATATTTATGTATGAATGCATTATCATTTGGTACTTGTTTGAGTTTAGTAATTTTGGAAAATGTGACCTCAGTACAAATGTTTCTTAAAAAATGAACAAATATGTCATCAATAAAATAATTGAAATATTGCATAGATATGTATGTAAAACCATATAATCGATCAAAATCATAGTCCTTGAGGCTTCTAAAAAAAAATTTTGTAATAAAATTATCATTACTCAAAAATTATAGACAAAAAGGATAGAAAGATTTGATATTTTAAGAAATGTCACCTTTACCTTTGAAAAGTTTTAAATTTGAATCCAAAATACCTATAGGAAAAAGGTAAGAAAGGAAATCATAAGACAATCACTTGAGTAATATATCATGTGAAATGTTTATAGAACTTGGCTTTTGAGACGTTTGAGAGAGAAATTTAACTTTTCATTCCATATCCCATGTGGCTTGTTGAAGTTCTTGATACACAACACTCAATAATTAAACATTAATCAATAATGGAGAGCATACATATAGGAAAATGATATCCTATGAAGAAGGAACCATGCCTTATCAAACCACTATAAAAACTCTACTAAACTTATATATATGGTAAGTGGTTCTAAAAATTCATTACACACTTGCACACATATGTAACATACTAAACAAAATATCCTCAACATTCCCCCCTCTAGTAAAAACATGGGGAGAAAAAATCACTCAAGAAATTAAATGAACATGTACTTAACACACACTGATGGCTAAAAATACATGTAGTATGGATATGGGAACCCATCAATCAAGTTATAAAACGTAGTGGGAATGGCCTCACTACAATGTTTATCAAGAACCTAATTTTATGTAGTACATGTGGTATGGACCTCCACCACTTTACTTCCACAATAGGGGATACAAACATCTATTTAAAATGACTTCTAGTATTTTTA
>JARHVA010011119.1:2500-25000 GCA_037957365.1 Torreya grandis
CAAGACATCAATGGCCCTAGCCACATATTCAATTATCACACAACTTTTATCATCCTACTTCAAAAAAAAATAGAATATGTCATAGAGGAAGGTGCCACTTGAGGGGAGGTATATCCCAACTTAACAAACAATATCTAAAATGGACTACCATCACCTCAATTGGTGGTAGTAATCTATTCTCCTTCATAAAATACAATATATCCATCTAAATGTATACAAGTGGAAGCATTTTCTTTGACACCATTTACCACAATAACTATTATTAAACATGTAACTATACCTATGTTCTTGTAGAGTTATTTTTTATTAGTTCCTTCAATAATACTAGTCTCAACACCTCCATCCTCTCTACCTATGCTTTACGCAATCCAAGTGCTTGCATATCTTATTTTTCCTAATATTTCTACTACACATACTCCATATAATGTTGAAGTATCTTCATCCCCCAATCCATCAACTTCAATTCAAGTGCTTACATAAATAAAACCATCCATTATAACTTATAAAAGGATACCTAAGGATCCTTTAATTTCACCTTAGAATGTACAAATAGAATAGAGACCTATTGAACACCCATTTTCAAAAGGGGGTCCTCTATATGAGGAATCAAAAGATGAAAATAAGGAAAGGAAATCATGACGGAAATAAAATGATAATATATAAGTGTTGTATAGTCATTAAGAGTACAATATGTGGGTAATTAAAGGGTATTGGGTTATAAGAGAACACATAAATACTAAAGAGGAAATATATTTCTCAAAGGAAAAAAATGAAGAGTAATATCATGATACATAAATATTTGGAGGGGAATGAGGAGTATAATAAGATAATTTTGATTCAACATCCACTTAATTATTAATAAAAGATATGGAACTAAAGTCAGACATAGAATGTGTGTTGAAAAAATCCCCTATTTTTGAAATTACTAATGCACATACAATCATAACTCCTAATCCTTATTATAAAATGTATGTGTCAATATCATCAACTCTATTGTAGGTGCCAACTACTATCCAAAGAACAAATATACTTACTAATGGATAAAGGAAGGGTATAAATAAGGAAGTATTTTCTCGTGCTTCCTCCATTATAGTATTGAATTATCATGTTAATTAATTTTACATATATTAGTTTAGTTTCTACCCCACTCTCTCCCTATGAGTCATTATCAAAGTATTGTCTAAATGTTAAGGCATCGTATCATCATGCTTTTGTTGAGAAAGGTAATTAACATGTTTTTAATTCACTAAATTATTTTATTTATTCAATGACTAACGTAATAATGGCTAAATCACATGACTCTAAGAAGAAGGTTCTTTTTTAGTGTTTCGTCATTATATCCATTTTCATTTCCAAATATCCAATGAGGCCATCTACCTAATTAGACATATTTATCTCCTAGACATTTTAATCATGTATTATGTAATGAATGCCATAACGAATATAGGGTACATGAAATATGTGGTCAAAATTGAAATAAACCCAAAAACATCTATGAGTTGCTAACTTATAGAGTACACAATAACACTACGTGCATTGACCCATAGACAAATTAAGATAAAGAGACAACATACTAAATGGTTTCATAGTCATGTGCTTTCAACCAACACTCTATTAGGTAGAATTGAACACTCAACCATGATTACCACATCATCAAAGGGTTCTATAAGAGAGATCTTCATAAAAATAAAAAAATATAGTTTCAAATGTATTGGTGTGTACACAGACATCAATATAATCCAAAATCTATACTTAGATAAAAGACATCTCATAGTACCATTTAGTAGTTTCATAACTCTAATTAATCATTTTAGTCTCCTAAGGAAATTAGGTTTAAGGCTCAAAGGGTAAAACCATATGTACATTAGTCCACCATAATGGTGAATTAAGAAACTAGGAAAACTCATGTATAACATCGCAAAGTCCATCTGAAGTTAGACTTGCATAACAGAGTCTGGTAATGAAATCACATAGGTGAAAATCAATTCACCATGATATGACCAACCATAATATACAATCACACATAAGATCACGTTTTATATAAGAAAAGCCATTACATAGGAAGAGGAATCTAAAACATAAACATATCATAAGATTACACATTGGATTTCCTTCCTAGACACCCGTCAATTCTTCTATTTAAAACCCAAATATTCATCCAAAAAAACGTTGGTATAATTATTCAATGAGTCATACTTGGCTCTCCTCTATATGTATGAGGTTGTTCAATACAACATTTATCATATTTAAGGTCTTCACATTAATAAAAATTGATATTTTATATGATTGGCAAAAGGTATGATATCTATGTCCATATCATGTTAACCACATGAATAATAGGCTTCAAAGTTTAATTTTCTAAAATAATGATTCAATGTACAACATAACAAAACAACTATCCTTCAAATACATTTTGAAAATGAACACGATATTGATAATAAGTTTGCAAAACATAATGAAATTCCCATTAAGGAATTCATGCTTTTCATTGCACCAAATTTGTTAATTCTATACATTTATTCGCTTTGATATTTCATTAATTTCATAGCTTAAGTAATATAAATTCATAATGAATTTTAGTTACAACATTGAGTGATAGCCATCAATATCAAAACTGATATTCATCATGGCTCAATATAACCTTTGGAACATAAGTGAATATGTATTAAAAGAGTTACTAGCAAGGAATATTTATTTGGACACAAGAAGTTTTCCTAAGTCCAATACACATGAGAGAGGAGTAATTAAATTCAATTACATAGGGTGCCCATACAATTTAGTAAATTTGAATAAATTCTAAAGCAATGTATTCATGTCAAATTCAACTTCTATTCCCAACCATTCTATACAAAAAAAAAAATTATTTCCATTATTGGTTAAGGTGGATGTAATCACCTAGAACGTATTGAAGATAATTAATTTAAGACCAATTAGATGTTATTTAAACAATAAATTCTAATTAAATTTAATATCATTAAAACATTTTCAAATATTAACATTTCAGCCTAAGTAATTATCTCATAATCAAAACACTTTCATGAATTTAACTACCTTATGCAATAATATATGTTTGAATCTAAAAATAGTAAGATTGTAATTCCTAATTAGGAGGAAACAAAATTCATCATTAGATTCCCAAATCCTTTTGATTACCAAGATAAATCATAGAATATACATCAATTAACAAGAGTATTGAATCATAATATTAACTCTTAGCTGGCAATATTATACCCAAATTACCATAGCAAAACCCAAAGTATTCTAAAAACCACATTTGGTGCTCTCATAGTGTAAAATCACATCACAAGGAAGTAAAATCCACCCTAAGAATGACATAATAATGGTGCTAATCAAAATTATTATACTTAATAATTAATTCAATTTTTCCTTAACAATGTTAGTATGAAACTAACTCATTAGTACAACTATAAATCACTTTGTACTTTTATATGCAGTCATACACAATCTTGTAACAATATAAAATTTACAAGTTGAACATGTAGTGCCCAATCCAAGTAATGTACAGTATATCCATCATTAGATAAAGTTTCATATATCAAAAAAATACTCTTGTATGCCAAGATTTGAAATATACAAGATTCCATAGTGGAAAGAAAGAGAATATGCGACCCACATAACACTCTAGAACATATTAAGGCTCATTAAACATATATTACTAATATAAATACAACCAACAACTAATTCAACACCACTTCAAAATGTACAAAGATAATATAAGGTCTACAACTATAAAACTAGTAATAAAAATTGATTTTACATCAGCATTAATTACATTCAAGGAAACTTATACTAGCATCAATAAAATTTAGTAGTTATATAATACACTTAACTCACTAGAATAATTAACCAAAATGTCAAAATCCTAAATCAGTAGGATGGGATTACTCAATCTATGAGATTCTAAAACTTGAAGGTCTAGTGTGATATTCTCATCCATTATCAAGATTGTGGAATATGGCATCTGGGTTTTACAATGTAAAGATGACCATACAATGACATAAGCCATGGTCCACGTTGTCGAAAATTTCAACAACCAAAATGGAAAGCATAGAAGAGGTCAATAATAATAATAAGGTTCAAACACAACCAAAACCCACAAGGATAAGTAGCCTTTAGTACAAAAGTTTAAATAAGGAGGTAATTCATTCATGACTCACATACAAAATCAACCAACAATAGAGAAGTTTAAATGGTCAAATGACATTATCATAACATACACCCATCAAAAGGAGTAACTTTAAGGCCATACACATAATGGAATCAAACTCCAAAATCCATAAATGGTCCCATTAGTTTAGGGGTTTGAATTTGTATGAAACAGGATAAATTAAGCATCTCATTACTTAACTTATCAAAATTAATGGGTAACAATTTAATTATAAATCAAACTGCATCAATCCTTGTCTTGTAATGACTAAAATAATTCATTAGAAGAATTTATCATGGTCAATGAACTCCCAAAAATTAGAGGTTTCTTTATGAAATAATACCATTCAACCAATAGAAATGGAATTATTTCAAAAAATAAGTCAATTAGTGTACTTTAATGAATATTATTTCCTCCCACATACAATAGTATAAACTTTCTACAGGTCTTTAAAATGGAATAAAAATTAATAAAATAGATATGATTACATATAAATGAATCCAATAAATCACCCAATAGGTTATCATCAATACTGACTTTCCAAAATAAGCATAGAGGTAAATAAGAATTTATGATCCTCATATATAGTGTATTATAGCCCATTGAAAATGATATTGATTCCTAAGTCCATTCGGCTATGGAAAAGCATGAAGTCTAAGAGATTTGATAAAAACTAGTTTCTAATCTTCCTTCTCCCATACTAATTCAAATGATTAAACATAAAGTTTGTAATGGAATTAGAAAATATTCAGATAAGGAAGAGATTGCTAATACCTAGAAGGTATTTATCTTGAGTACCATTCACTAATGGTTTAAGGTTACCATCGAGGGTTAATAATGAGTAATATTTATACTTGATTTAGAAGGGGGTTTTATTTATTAACTAAAATCATAAATGTGATATCTATGCTACCACATTCAAGCCCAATGGCATTTAGAATAGCTCCCCAAACCCCAAACTACCAAAGTTGCCTAGATCATAACACAAATATATATATATATATATATATATATATATATATATATATATATATATATATATATATATATATATATATATATATATATATATATATATATATATATATATATATATATATATATATATATATTAAAATGTTGTTTACCAGATGGGGAAAAGAAGGGGAAAAGGCAAAACCCATAGGGTATGCTTATTTAATATGTTGGGTTTTATATTATCATTTAAGTTTTATATTCAACACTCATAATTTTTTATCAATAAAACAATTAAATATTACCTTGAACCAATGAATAGCCATTGAGGGCACTATAGGGCTTTAGGAGGTACACCCTGATATGGAATTTTTATCTTTAAACAAAATTGATCAAGGGTGGAACATATATATATATATATATATATATATATATATATATATATATATATATATATATATATATATATATATATATATATATATATGGGTAATGATATCAAAATATTCTAAATTTATAAATAGAGTCCAATCAACTTAATTGACATAGGTGCATAAGGGGTTCATATAAATCAATTCCATTAGAATTTAAAACCTAGCAATATGTGTATAGAAATAAAATTTAAGATCACGTTTCTAATAATATGGAGGATACAATCTAAAACCAATTATCTTCTTTCCAAAAATCATCATATTGCATAGTTTTTGGTCCTTCCAGGTAGGGGTTCAATTATTTAAAAGAAAATAGAAGGAGAATGTATCTCCATTATTCCAAAAAATAAAGACAAAAAGAAATAAAATATTTAAAACCCCAATGACTACCTACCAAATCCATGTTTCTGAGGAGACCACATCCCCAAAATATATCCAATACACATAATAATCTCTTCAAGATGTTGGGTTTGATATGAATGCTAAGACACCAGCGCCCAATCAAAGGTTAAAATAGTAGACATTTTTAGTTATGGCATGTAGTGTAAGTCAATTCCCCTAAAATATAAAATAATAATTAAACCTTTCCTTAGAAATTGGTGTGCCCATAAATCTATACATAATACCCATAATAGCTATGACCAATATAAAATATAATGCAGATATTATTTTTTAATTTTTAAAATGGGCTTCTAATGTAACTCAGGACCCCTAAATGCAATAAAAAAATATAAGGTAGAAATAATATTCTACCCAACATTCAATCTTTTATTAAAGAAGAAGCACTTTTTCCTCTCTAAATTTTTCATTTATTTCCCCAATCGAAGTATATAGAGAATTCAAGTATTGATTTCAGATCAAGGGGTAAAAATATAATGTTTCTTTTGTTTTCAATTCCACATTCCACACCACAATAAGATAATACGCTACCCTAAAATTAAAATTAAATAAGACAAGACCTTACACCAATAATTTGGCATGAGGAAAGAGGTCAACCCACTCATACATAGAATAATAATAATGGGAGGCATTATAGAAACCAAGGACACAACCTAATGATAAAATATAATATATTTCACCTCCATCCTTTTACATGGAGTGAATTGTTTTAATAAAGTATGAAATAATGATAATAATGGGGAATTTGGAGATAATTTATAATTAAAAAAATATAATCCACAATAAGACCTTTCACCTAAATAATTGGCATGGAGTATAGCCCATAGGGCATGATAATAAAATTAAATGTCATTAAACCATTAATGAAACCCTCTACACAAGATAAATCAAGATGTTTAGGGTCTAAATAATATCCCATGGAGAAATAATGTACATGGTTAAATGAAATCCAACACATGAGAATAAAGTGATAATAAAAATAGGGTCCAAGGCACAAGGCTAAGCATCACTTACAATGGGAATTAAATACAACCTCTAGACTATGACAGCCAAATTATAAAGCAAATAGAATAAGGGCAATAATAGTCTTATAATTTATCAACCCAACTATTTCACATAAATTTTCACTTAAGTTATAAAGAAAGAGAGAAAATAAACTCGATACAGGTATGGTTGAAAAACACATTTGTTTGTGCAGGTATTGAATCAAAAGATTATGAAGAACTCCACTTTGAATTGGGAGGATGACCTAATTATAAGAAATAACTAAAGAAAACTTATTTTTTAGATAGATAGTTGAGTGGATTTTCTAGGAATAGTTAGATCCTAGAAGTAAGAGTTTTGTTAGGGGTTGTCAGTCCACATGTTTTGATTAATTAATCTTGTAATCAAGAAGGAAGGTGCTTACATCAATAATAAAAAGATATTAAAATTAACTACAAGAATGCTTGCAAATTAAATAGACTATAAATTATTAAATTAGTACTAAACTAATTAATACTAGTGTTAGGGGGTTATACTATGCTTAAAAAAATAAAAGGGGTGTGTGAACAAGTAGAAATAAAAAAAAAATTAGGTTTGGTTGGGTGTAGGTAAATGAGAATAACTTTGGGAATTTTAACTTCCACAGTGACCATCAATGGTTTGGATGACCATGGGTGATTAAGGTGACTATGGGAAGTTAGGGTAACCATCAATAGTTACATAGACCATCAGTGGTTGATTCAACAATCGATGATTACTATGTAAATATCTAGTTTGGTAAATTGCTAATTGATGAGATCGAAAAGCTAGATTTTAAGAGGTGGGTAAGCCCTGGGTTGATTTAAAAATGGAAATAAAGTAGATGAATACTAGGAAATAAGTACTTGTCTTATGAAAAGATGGTTAGATGATTTATTGAAATGGTTAACCTGTTGGTGAAATATAGCTCGGTTATGGTAGACTAATATTACCTAAGAGCTTGATGGAGAAATGATGGAAAAATGACTATCTGATATGATTTCTAAATTGGTGATGACATTTATTGACCTACAAAAGGGAATCCTAGATACACAATCTCCTAATAATAATCATAGATGGATTTGACCTCACAGTACATCTCTTTTTATAGGCATAAGTAAGAGGTGGATGTCAAGTTTCAACTAGACTATAAAATTATAAATTGTCCAAGAAAAGGTTCACAATAAGATTTAGACAACTTATATCTAAAAGTTTAATGTGGGTATCTTGCATTCTTTTTGTTTTGGAGGTGTAACCTGATCATTGATGGTCAAGGTGACCATCAATGGTCAAAGGTAAAGGTTAAAAATAGGTTTAAGCTAGTCTTAATTAACCTAACTATGGGTTAGGTTTGGCTAGGGATTAGAATGCCAAATGCTCCCACGGGGGGTCTTAATATGATACAAGGGTGTTTTCAACATTGGGAATCATAGTGTGTAGGTTTCTAGTGCCTACATAAACATAAAGAAAAATGAAAAATAGATGCACCCATATAAAGATGACATAAACTATAATCCATACAATGCAAAAGCAATTAAATAAGGACATACCCAAATAAGCTATAGAACCCAAAATGAACAATGGATTTTAAACTTTTGTCACCTTATAATTTACATATCAGTATCAATCTGACTACTAATAATTCCTACCCATTTTTTTCCTAGTTGCCAAATTCCACTGCCAAACCTAGCTCATTTGACTTACTCTTCAAACCAGCAATGTGTAACATCAGTGGTATCATCTCAAGAAATAAAGAAAAATAATAATAAACTATGCTATTTACAAAATATGAGACATGTTAATAGTGAATTCAAACATATATAACCATGACCATACTAAGCCATTTAAAACTAGTAATCATGATAATCAAAATCATACATCTAAGTCATAATAATTAGTTGTAATAATAAGCATAATGTAAATTGGAGTCGGGTTAAACTTGTTGAACTAGTGGGTTAATAGTAACTACAAATGCCCTATTTAGTAGGGTTATGATAAAAAATACACCCTATAATGTCACCTCAGAATAGAGAACAGTCACTTTAGTCACTCAAATTCCTATTAAAAAAAGTGCTTCCATGATCCTACCAATTTTCATACCTCCTTCCACTACTCCAAAGAATAACCATCTAGAATAAGAGGGACATATCATAATTCTTGCCTAGGTTAAAGAGTCACAAGAAAGGAAAAAATAATTATATGGGCCTAGCCCTTATTAAATGTCCAATGATAAGTAATCAATTTGAGAAGAAGAGTGGTACAATCTAAAGGGAAAATACAATAGCACAGCGAAACAAGTTGTGTTGAATCAAAGATAAAATATGTTCCTCTTATCCAAGAAGAAAAATAATAATATGAATAACCCCAATAAGTATACATAGGACATTTATTTTTATAGACACAATAAGGGAAGAAATATAGGATATTTATATAATTAATGAGTAAAGAAACACTATTAAAATATTATAATATTAAGAATACCAAATAAATTGTATATAATATCTAGAGTGTAGCCACTAGGATATATGATATTTTAAAAATAATCAAGACTCTTAGGGGTGAATCAAAGCCTAAATGGCGAAGAGTAATAAAATTTTAGAACCAATTGACAAAAAAATGAGAAGAGGCTCAATTTTGTAGTTAAGTTTTCAAGCAATAATGTACACAATCATTTATGTTTAATGACTACTTAGGATGCATCTTGGGATTTGAATTTTTTAATTTCAAAGGAATGGTGTCTTTCTTTGGTATATTTTTGAGTGTATAATAATTCAAAAAAATATTATGGCCTCTTGATATAATAAAAATCATTTTTTTTTAAATTATAACACCCAGTTGAGACTTCATGAATTCTAAAGCCTACCACTGAATCCCAAATCATCCTACATTATTGTTTCAAATAAGAAACAACATGGACCAATAAACTCCTATCATTTTTAGTCAAAATGTAACTATAAACCAAATATAATAATCATAAACTAGTATCACTATGCCTTCAATGACATTCACTAATAATTTCGATAGAGTTTGGCTAGTTTTGGTCAACTGAGTTTACCAAAATGACCAAACAAAAATAATTCAAATCTATTTGATGCAATAACATTGGGATTTAGGTCAACATGACCTAATTTTCATTGAATTAAAAATGTTGAGTTTGAAACACCATAATTAAAATAAATCAAAAGCAATGAAGACCCCATGACTTAGTCATGGTCCCTTCTTCTAGCATATCAACGTCGAGTTTCCAAGACCATAAATCACCAAGTCAAAGCCATACAACAATCATAATAAAAAAAACCTACTCAAAGCATCCATTAAAGTATAGTTTCCATATTCCAACCATAAAATGAATTTGAAATAATACATAATCTTTTGACTTTCTAACATATCACATAAAGAAAAACCAAGTTTATGATTGGTCCAATCGGCATCAAAAAATAAAACAACATATATTTGGTTAACACAATAGTAACAAATCCATCCCAAGTAAGACAATTTTGAAAAAGACTGAATATAAAATAACATTGCTTGTAAACCATATGAAAAATCAAACACAACAGTCAAGAAGGACCACAAGAGATAGAACAGAAAAGTTGTTAACTCAAAGGACTAATAATTTAAAGTTTATGACTATTGTACCTTTTTTATTGAGCACCAAATCCAACTTAATTCATTATAATTTAATATTTTAACAATCATTAGAATTATGAATCATTAGTATTTGAATTGGAAACTAGTATCAAACATGACAATTAATATTTCAAATGAATTTACATCCATCATTTATATAATGAATTAAATGAAATCATCCATGAGAATATAAACATGTCTAGTACATAGATTATCATAATAATATCTTAAAAATGAGTCTATGAAACATCCAAGTATAATTCAATATCTACCAGCACAATTAATAAAGATGGGAATTAGTAAAAAATGTGAAACTAATAGCTATATAAACATAAAACAAAACATGTAAACTAAGATCATAACATCCTCACACACTTAAAAAAAAATTATCTTGGTGATTAAAAGAGACATGGATACTGCTCCATAAAGAAATTATAATCTATCCAGGTAGACCTAGAGCAGGATAATGGATCCTGGTGGAATAAAATTTTAAAATTTTCTCTATCTAAAAGTCAAATGATGTGATGGTCTATGATCAAGTCACTAGTTCCAATTTTATCTTTTCCTCTTCTAAAACCTGAAAAAAAAATTGAATTTAAAATATGAGAAGTATTAGATACATACTTTCTTAATAAATTAACATTGATACACATCATAAATCCTAGATACAGATGAATGAGTGGATAATTGGTATTTAAGAGAGTTGAATCTTTATCGAATGTCAAAGGGTCTTAAAAAATATATGATCTAATTTCAAAGATATTACAAATTTAATATAAATTTTATGTTGTTTAACACGTAGAAATATTTTTATCTAACATTAAATTGATGACGAGTCATTTTTAAATCTACACATCTCTTTTTTATATGTTAAAAAGTATTTATATTTAAGTGAATCATATCAATTTACATATCATATTTTTGTATAATATCAGGGCAATAGTAAATCTATCTTCTAAGTTGTCCCATCAAGAAGAGTTGTAGATTTACACCTATATAGAGATTCAAATAGATCCATTTTAGTTACATAGTGATAATAAATATTTCCATTAACTTTTTTGATCCATAACATACATTCTTAACATGCCTTAAATCACTTGATTAAGCCACTCTGTTTGGCCATCCATTTCTAGGGGATTTGAATAGCTACAATTTAAGCTTGTTCCAAATGCTACAGTTAATATTTTCATAAATGTTGAAGCACGTAACTTATTTCTATCATAGATAATGACTTATATCATGCCATGTATCCAAACTACTACTTTCACAAAGTGTTTCATCAACATAGTAATGTAATCAATCAAATTTATATCAATAAAATGATCATTTTTTTTAAATTTATCAATCACAAAAAAAAATATCTCATGCTTACTATGTGAATTTGGTAAATTATCAATGAAATAATGTGAAATAATAGTCCACTTACCCTATTAAATATTATGAGGATAAAACAAACCTCCTATATGGCAATGTTAAACTTTTAACTAATAAAATTCTAAACATGTTATCATAAAATCAATAATATCATGATTTAAACCAGACCAATAATAATAACTTTTCAACTCATGTGTCATCTTCATGATAATGGGATGAGAAAAATGAGGTGTTGTATGATCTTCCTTCATCTAAATATTATGTAAGTCACCTCAGTTGGGACTAAAAATTATTATTTTATGCCTTGACATACCATCACTTTTAAAATAAAAATTATATAATTTCTTTGCTCTAGGCTTTTCAGCGAAACCTAAATTTACTTCATGATGTAATCCATCAGTATCTTATTCTTCCAAAATAATAATTATTAAATTACCTTAAAAAAAGACAAGGTCATGAGATATGTGCATCAGTTGAGATCATATGTAACATTATTCTCCTTACCTTTAATATATTTTATGTTCATATGAAAATTATTCAAAATTACCAACCATTTGTACTTCAAGACTTAATATCGTTTTAGGTAAAAAAATATTACATGCTATTATGATTAGATTTAAATTATAAAGGTTTACCTAGCAAAAATTGGTTCCACTACTTTAAAACATGCATAATAGTAGTAAGCTATTAATCTTGCATATTATAATTATTTTCATGGTCCTTGAGCTTACATGACTCATATGCCACAAATTTTCTAACCTGTGTAAGAATACCAAAAAAATCCTCCTTAGAGGTATGAAACCAAATTTCAAAATTGTCATTTAGATTTGGAATAACAAGAACATGTGTTGTAGTTAATATCTATTTAAGCCTCTTAAAATATTATTTACATGCCAAATTCAAAAATGTTTATCTTTTTAATGAAAATAAGTAATCGGGTTATGCAATCTAGAAACAATTTACATAAACCTTTGATTGTAACCAACTAAGCCAATAAATCTAATAACTTCATGTATGTTTGTAGGGGTAGGCCACAATTGAATAAATTTTTTCTTTTATAGAACTAAAATAATTCCATACTTGTAAACAAAATGTCCCAAGTAATAAATTTCAGTTAGGAAAATGCACATTTATAAAGATCCCCATAAAGCTTATATTTCCTTAGTCTTTGAAAAACTAAACACAAATGCTACTCATGCTTAGATGCATTCTTAGAATAGATAAATATATCATCAAGGAAAAAAATAGACGTGTCCAAATAGTCCCTAAATACAATATTAATAAGTTTAATAAAGGAAACATGTGCATTCATAAATCCAAGGGGAATTATTGTGAATTCGTAATGATCATATCGAGTATGGAAATGTGTCTTATGGATGTATTCATCATTAATTCAAAATTTATGGTAAATTGATCTCAATTCAATCTTAAAAAATACTTATTCACCCTTCAATTAAAAAATACAAATAATCTATTCTTAGAAAAGTATAACAATTCTTGATTTTGACCTTGTCAAGCATGTGATAATCAACACATAGTCTAAGCATACCATTTTTATTTTCCATAAACACAAAAGGAGAATCACAAGGAGATACACATGGTCTAATGTTTATATTTTACAAAAATTATTATATCTAAATCTTATGTTCCTATAAATCATCCCCACTCATATGATATGAAGATTTAGATGTAGGGGTAGCCAATGTCATAAAACCAATGGAAAATTCAAATTAATGAACCTACGAGGAAGTCCAAGAAACTTTTGAAAAAAAATAACATAAAATTTATTCACAAAAGGAAAATTATTATAAGTGGTTTTCTTACACAAAGTTATTTCTTCCATTTTAACATCATAAAGTGTATAACCTTTAGGCACAACCTTTTCAAGTGTACTGCTAAAAGTAACTTTTATACTTTTAGATGATTAAAACATTATATTTTAAAATTTATTAAAAATTAATTACAACATGTAAGTAATTTATTAACATAATATAATGTGTCTTTATGTTTTTTCAACTAAACCATTCCTAGAATAAGGTAATAAGATCATAGAGTTAATAGTAACTGATTTACTCTAGTTCAGAATCCTCATCAATTAAGCTATATTTTCACAAATCATTTATAAATGGTTACCCATTTTACCATTTAAAATTAGGCCTCCCATCTTTATATTAAATTAATATGATTTATTTTATATATATTAACAACATTAGATGAGATAAAGATATCAGTTTCACCAGAATCAATTCGAATTAAAATTGAGAAAACTAGCTATATTACATCTTATTTCAATATGGGTTGCGTGTAATTAAACATTCCTATTATCTAAAACTAGATACACATTATAGTTAGTTTATTTCCACAATTTTGGAAGGATTCTAAAATTTGAATTTTTATGTTTTGCCTTAAAATATATTAAAAACACTAGTGATCCTAGTAATTATGTGGTTCTAATAGAATTTATTGAAATTATTGCGTGAAGGAGAAATGTTTTTATATTTCAATTTTTGTCTATTCATTTTTAAATCTTATTTTTCTTTCATTAGCGACTTTTCTTTATCTTTCACCCTATGATTACATTCAATGGGAGTACACAAAGTTTTTAGGATTATCATATTCATGTCATTGCCTTAATATTTATTTCAATCTAATTTTGAACTTTTTTACCTTGGTTTATTCATCATGCATATAGTTCATAAGATGTATCAAATTCAATAATTTATTCTATTCATGTTTTTTTACTTGAAAAATTGAAATTCTATTATCTTTTACTCTTTGAAATTGTCACTATGATAACTCTTTCAAAACTACCTTTAAAAAGTAGGCAAATAATCAAATGTTGATAACATCTAAATCATATATATAGTTCAACCATAGATCTTTAGCTCCAACTAACTGCTTAGCATATGCCCTTGCCTTCACATTTAAGGGCATGTTATGTAGATTAATTTATTTCCATAGGTTCACCAACCATGCATCAATTGAATCCCCTGATTATTCACCTAAAAAAGTAGGTGTAAGATTTTTTTTTTCCATAGTGACAGGATCAACTATTGTTAAATGTATCTCTTTGATTACTTGTTCTCCCACATACCCTTGAAGTATTCAGGTTAAACATTATTTTCAAACACCATCAATATTTTTTTGTGTACATTCCTTGGATTCCAGCTTAATTTACAAGGAATTTAAATAAGTTAATATTCCATTGATGAATTTTACTTGATTAGAAGTGGAATTAGCTCTAGCAACATTTACATCAAGTTTCCCTAAATTCCTAGCAACATTAATAATATGGAGTTCTTCACTACCCAATTTATGGTTTTAGACATCACAATATCTAACTCTTTAGCTAGTTCTTCGTCTACCTTTGCATCTACCAATATTGTAAACTTTTGGGTTATTGTCATCATTTATCCCCCTGATATATTTCTCACCATATTTATGTGAAAAAATAAAAACATAGGTAGGTAAAAATAGTTAACATATTTCCCAAAGTTCCTTAGACTAAAAAACCTAGCTCTGATCCCAATATGTAACAACATAATTTTATTTAAAATCAACTTTGAGTTGTTAAACACCATGTCAAACCTAGCAATAGAAAAATAATTTATATAAAGCATGATCAAGTCCATAACTATGTTATACCGAACATAAGTTATTAACCAAGGTTAAAAATTCCTAGTAGTATTATTCCAAAGTTAATGTAACCACTTAGTAAGTAGATTGGGGTATACTAGTGTATTAATTGTATATTAATACATTCAAATCTGAATACTAAAACTATGGCATTTGTAAAAGGACCAATACCAACTTTTAGCCTTAATGAAATCCCTATACTTTATATAAAACAATCTACATTATGACTATGCATGCAAGATAAAATCCAACTGAGTGTATAGGTCAATATCAAGAAGATTCACAACAAGATAAGATATAAAGAATTCAGTTCACAACAAAAAAAAACCATCATACTAAGCTTCTACAATTATTGATTTACAATATTATGTGAGAAACAAGACATGAGCTTCAAATTTATTTCTAAAAACAATACAATGCAATATGTTTTACATGCCTTTATCAATACATGTCACGTTAAGTCTAACTCCATCAATTAGGGATACAATGCACGAACATCTATGGACTTGAGTAATATTTCATCACTAAAAACACAGTGTGTTTGTTTTCTATTTTTTTTTTCTTTTTTAATTTGCTTTGTTTTTGTTTTGGTGCATTTACTTTTGTGGAGTCTTTATTGGTTTCTATGTCAGATCATTCATGTGCTTGGCCTTGTGTGTTGGTGACATCATCTTGTATTTCATCAGTGATCTCAATGGGTGATCAGTTTCTTGGTGTTTTAAGACAATCAATCATCTTGGAGTTGAGTTTTGGCCTCATAGAATTCTTTGGTATTCAATAGTTGAAATCAACATTTACATTCTAATTTGGTCCTTACCTTTTCCTTCGAATGATTCTTTCGATTGTGATGATAAAAATCCCAAACAAGACATTCTAATTTGGTCTTTAACTTTTCCTTCGAATGAGACAATGTTTCATTTAGAAATAAGTAAGGAATTGATTGAATTATATTGATTGGTATTGTGGAGAAATTTGAACAGGTATACGTGGTATTTGGCAAATCTTATGAATGGTGAGTGGTGTACAATTCTCGATCAAATCTCACTGTTACTGTTTGATATATATTCTCTAATCTGCAGGATTCAAATATCATATAAACTTGAGAAATGAAGCATGGTGCATGTAGTGTTAAGGGGCATAAGGTTCTTGAACTAGAAGTGTTTCGAAAAGAAAACCCATAATGGTCTTTTTAAATTCTATTTTGATTCAATAGTAACCGCCCTACACTTGTCCGAGTGATCTTTGAGAGTTTAAAAATGTTTTAGTATTCTCGTAAAAACTGATAGTGTTGTTTAAACGTAAATAAAAATATTAACTAGTGAAACCTGGCTATGTAACAAATGCTTCTCGCATTCATAGTCGGTGAAGCATAGCCTGATACTTTCTTGTAACGTGGAATGGTTGTCATGCAATGCATATCAGTGATTTATGACCCGACTGGGACATGACAGTTTTGAACAATTTTTTAGCACTCGATGAAATTCGATTTGCTCTTGTAAGAGCAAAACCGTCTTCATAATGTTGCCTAGGATTACACATTGGAAAATGACTTCATCTAATCTCAACAGAGTTTGACTATAGACTATTTGCACCATCCAAAACTCCAATTGGAACACCTATACATTCTAAACCAGATTTTTGTCTTTTCCTTTGAGCAATTTGTGCACACAAAGGTCTATAATGGCTTTGAAATGCCCGGGGAAGTTTAGGATATGTAGAGAGAAGACCAGCCGTCAGCCCATTCCATTATATATAGACAAAATGGCATTCATTTAGGAGGCTGCCTGGAAAGACAAGAAGAAGACAAGAATGACAATTTTCTTTTTTGCTCCCGTAGCCTAGGGGGTCTTAAAGTGACTCTTGATACCAATTTGTGGGCATATTTTTGCTATAAGATTAGATGTATTTTAGTCGTTTCCTCCATTAATTTAATAATTGAATAATCCCAATAGTGGAAATGTTTGAATTGTATTTCCGTTATATATTTAAGCAAGTTGGTCTCTGTTTTAAATGAATGTAAATTGTTTAAAGAAATGCCTACGGGAGACTTATTTTATTGTTTAACGTTGAATCACAGACATTAATGGATGTCCTTAACTAGACATCATTGTTTCTTTCTTGCACCAATTACATGTTTATGTGATCATGACTTAAGCTAGTATCATTAATCACATGCCATTACAATGATAACATTCAATAAATTTTTCAATATAATCTGAATTAATCAAAATTATATTGTTTATTCTTTTAATGAAAAACATTACTAAATACATGGATATTACAATAACTATAATGACCTCAAATTTGTACATCAAAGATTAATAAAATCCAAACCATTTTGTTAAGTGACCAAAATATCATATAACAATAGCTTACTATAAGTAACATGTGCAACTCATATGGTCAATTTACTCAAGATAAAGAACAAGCACAAACAATCCGTTAAGAATTAATCATGATGTTTAAATAAACATGCTTATGTTTTTCAAGTTGATCATTTAAATAATTTCATGAAGAAATTTATAGATTCATCACTGTTATGTTATACACTAATCATTTTTTATACCATCTTAAAATGAACATTTTCTCTTTATTTAAGTGATGAAAAAGTCATACAAAATATTCTCATTTAGTAAACTTCCAACTTATGATTTATTATGAATTTCTTTCTTAGTAATTTAAGACTTTTAAACATAAACTAATTTAGTATAGTAATCAACATGAAAATGAAACAAGAAGGGAAGCCACTTATCTCTATGTCAACATTATATTGAATAGTTGTTGTGAATTTTTTTAAGAATTAAATGACAATAAAATAAACCAACAATATAAATTATCATTAATAAAAGTATTAATGAACTCATTCCAACAAATATTATCATTATATTTATATCTCGATCTGATTTTTTATATTTATTTATATATCAAAATAGTTACTGAAAAGATTTTACAAACTCTTGAAATCTCATGTTCATTTTTCAAAATAATTAAAAATTATTTTAATGAACCGAATAAAATTGATAAAAAATATCATTCTCCCTTTTATTATATAAACTATAGGACTTAGAGTATATATATATATATATATACGCTATGAAAACAATTCCAAGGAAATGAGAGACATCTACCTAAAAATTGTAAGTTACTTTGTAGAATTAAAAAATCACAAAATACGACAATTAACCAAAAATATCATCTCAATAATCTAAATTGAATTACATCCAATGATGAATATAAAAAAGGAATAACACTTCCTAGAAATCAGCATTAGTGTTATAAAATATATATTGTCCTTAAAGTCATAATAAATAGTTATATCTAAATCAAACAATGGATCCACTTTCAAAAATAATATAGAAATAGATATCTGAATAATAGCTTCAATGATCATTATCAAAATATCACATCACTTATTAAATAATCATTCATTTATATTATATTTACAATAAAATATAAACAACATATATAACAACATAAAATAATGCTACATCCACATTAAAACTAAACAATATAACAATATATGGTTTCCAACATTGAATAAAAATTTAATACACTTAATGAATATTTATATATAAATAATTATATTCATTAACATATAATGATACATTGGTTACTATCATGTTTTTACAAATATATTCAACTATATGTTGACCATTACAGTATGAATTCATCATGAAATTTGTGGAATTCACCATGAACCTATAATAGTTTGTTAATATACTGATTATACTCCATACAAATGAACATAGAGTAAATAACACATTTGTATCCATATCAATGAAAACAAAAACACTTGATGAATTCACAATAATCAATAAAATTACTATGACCTATTGATAAAATAATAGTTTCTTTGTCCTCTTTGCATCCATATAAGACCTCACAAACCTACTAGTTCTTTCATTAAATTCGATAGTGGACCTATATTATTACCAAAAACAACTAAAAATGTGGCCCAATAAACCAATCTAATTTCTACTAAATATTTAACTAAAAACCAAAAATAATAGTTACAAACTAGTCCCAATAGGCCTTCACCCAAAAAATTAGGTACAGTTCAACTATGGTTTGGCCAATTGATCTCACCTAAAATACCAAATATCCAAACAAAAAAAACTTAAAATCGACATGATAATCTAACCTTGGGATTTGTTTCATCATTACCTCATTCCCATTAGAGTTAAAACCTTATGTTTTAAATGCCACCATTAAGATAAATTACAACTAATGAATACCGCAGGAACTGATCATGGTCCCTTCATCTAGCTTATCAACTTAAAATCACCAAGACCATCAATCACCAATTTAAATCCATACAATAATCATAATAAACATAACTAACTCAAATAATCCAATAAAATATAATGCACATGTTCCCAACATAGACCAAATCTAGAACTTTATGTAAACTCTTGACTTTCCAAAAAGTTAAATAAAGAAAATCCAAGTTTGTGATTGGTCCACACAATGCCAAATGGAAAAAAAACTTTAAATTTATTACCAAAACAATCATGAAGCCATGTTCAAAAATAAAACAAAGTCAAAGACTTAATTTAAAACAACTTTTCTCATCAATGAAATGAATAAGTGAAGACAATAGTTGAGAAGGAACAAGAAAGATAAATCTCAAAATGTCTTAGTTCAAAATATTAATAACTCAAATATACCCTTTCATGACCTTTACTATTGAGAACCTGATCCAACTTAAATAATTATCTTTTTTGTTCTTTCAATCGTAAAAATGATACATCAATAATATCTAAATAAGAAACCAATATCAAACATTACAAATAATTTTTTAATTAAATTCACTTCTATAAATTCATTAATGAACTGAATCAAATTATACATGACAATATAAACATGTCTAGTACACAACATATCATAATAATATATCAAAATAGTGTATTAATAACATCTAAGTATAGCTCAATATCTATAGACATAGTTAGTAAATATGACAAGTATAAAACAAATGTGCAACCAATAGTGTTATATACATAAAAAAAAAGCATGTAAATTAAGGTCATGACATAAAAATCCACTCTTCATTTATAAAACATCAATTAAAATTTCACAAAATTGCTTGTTTTTTGGATATATCGTTATTAACAAAAAATATAGAGGTCACCTCTATTTCTATAAAAAAAATTATGATTTTTATTCAAATAATAGATCTCATCAAAATGTCACTTATTTTTATAAAATGTGTAGTGAATTTATAATTATTTTCATTTATTTATCTTGAGAATATATATCTTTTTAAAATTATTTAATCACTATTTTCTCTATCTACAATTAAAAAGTCTCACTCATATTCTTTACTTGATGTACACAAATTTGATATTTTTATTTGTTTTGTTTGATCCCTAATTGAACCTAAAATACCTTCATTGTGGGTAGTTATGAGGGGTTCACCTTGGTCAAACCCCTATTTGCTAACAAGAGAGAAATTATCAATGATACAAGTCAGTAAGTAATTTGGTTTGTATGGAGATCCCAACACTTATCCATATGTATGTTATGTAATAAATTAATATAATTTATAGATAGAGTTATTTTTGAATCAAATATTTAAAAAAGTTATTTTTGGTGTGTATTTTATCTCATTATCAAATTCATCTCTATTGAAAATAATATTTAATCCAATACCTAAATATCAATGAATTTATGAGTTCCAAAACATCATAAAATAACTTTAAAATGTAATCGATACAATAAAATCCCACCCATTTATTATTAAATTATGAAAATCTAATCTCAATACATTTAGTACCATCTTTCATAATATTTATGGTATAAATCCTGTCGAACTTAACTCATACAAAAATTAGTTTTTAGAAAATATTTAAAATTATATTAGGCATTATACACAACAATCTTACTTATATCATGTGCGATGGATTCTTATATTGAAAGTTTTATCATATACCTTTTTCCAAAGTTATTTTATGTTATATTTAAAGACCTCTTATACTCTTCAAAACTTTTACTTTTTTATGTCCTAATATCTCTTAGTTTGTTTTCATATTTAAGCAGGCAATATATAAAATAAAAATAAAGTGTTGTTCAATTAAATAATAGTAATATATTAGAACTTAGTTATATATATATATATATATATATATATATATATATATATATATATATATATATATATATATATATATATATATATATATATATATATATATATATATATATAATGCATGTTATGTTAAAAAAATAATTAAGAAAGATTAGTTTCAAATATTTTATTAATGTGTTTCTTTACATTCAAAAGTTTAAGGAAATAAAGCATATATTTAAAAAGAGAGTTATCAAATATTTTAATGGTATAAAAAAATGTATTTTAGTTGTATATATCATATTAATTTTTAAAGGGTTGAAATCTTTTAACATATAGAACTTAAAATTGGATTATAAGATGTGAATATTTAAATATGTATATTAACTAACTGGAATATTATTATTCAAATGTATCAATATGTAATACTTGGACATGATGTACAAATGGTTAATGAAAAATTAGGCTTAAACTTTAAAATAATAAATAAAATCTAAGTTAAATATATGTTTAAAAAAAAGTATTAATGATCATAGAAATAAACAAAAATATTTCAATACATTTTGAAAAAATACAATCAATGGAACATGGAAAAATATTTACATATCGCCAAACAAATAATTATATTTATTTTTTCAATTGATTTATAGAATTGTTTTTCTTAGGTATTAACTTATTTAGTTAATAAATTGTCATTTGATTTAAATGTCTATTAAATGTCAAAGGGAAAATAAGATATTATTTTTCCAAATTATATATATATATATATATATATATATATATAATTTGGAAAAATAATTTATCTAGAATTTTAGTATGTTTTATTTGATCCTAGGCAT